>JAOUQW010029168.1:0-10026 GCA_028565825.1 Olivaichthys viedmensis | reverse complement strand
CTGTATCATGGCTGACCCTGCACTCTGACCCCAGCTTACCAACATGCTGGGATATGTGAAGAATGAATTTCACTGTATATGTATATGTGACAATAAAGGAGCATTCTATTCTATTTTATCTTGGCTTATTATTATTAATACATTGTTGCCGCCTACTGAATACATTTTGAACTGCAGTAACGAACATACTTAAAATTGTGGTTTATTATGAAACGGAAGTATTTGTTACAATTGTAGTCACAGGGAGGCAGGACACAGATGCAAAGCCATTGTAAACATATACACATTTATTCCTACACACCCACTCACAGCATACAACATGTAACATTAAACATTCAAGGACAAACTGGACGGGCAGATGAGGGCTTTTTATACAATTACTAACGAGGAGTCAAACAGGGAACAGGTGGGAAAAAAAGGGCCCCCCATACGGGCCCCCCACCCCATTTTTTGACCCTGCCCTGTCTATATGGATTTTAAGTATGGATTACCCCACCCTGGATTCGTCTGCCTGTGTTTTGACCCCAGCCATGAACTCTGACTACAATTATTGGACTTCCCCAATCTCTCCAGCACCCACACGTTACAGAATATTTTGCCGCTCAAGGACTCAAGGACTCAGTGGGTACCTACTCCTGGGCAACGGTGGCATGTGGCTATTCAGATGGAGCAATGGTACAGTGTCTTCTGTTGCTCCAAAACCTGTAGGACCGTCTGCAAGCTCTGCAAAGACACCTCGATCCACAAAGAAAAAGTCCAGTATCCCCAGCCCTCTCTCTCTTCATGATGAAGTTCAACTCAATGGAATTTCTTCTGTCTTGTTGAATACTCCCGTGCCATATGATCTTTATCTTTTTTGTTTCAATTGTTGTATTTCCCTAGCTAGAAGACAGAAAGCGAATTACGTTTATCCTGTCCTGACTTGCTGGCAAAACACATGAGTGGGTAGAACGCTTGCTCATTAGTGGACATCCTGGACTGCAGACTGTAACTTGGAGGATGTCGGTCCAACCCTGGCTCCTGTGTAAGTGGGACGGCTGGCGGCTGGCTGATCTTGGAGGTTGTCCCTCAGCTCACAGTCACGGCCATTCACATACCTCTGTCATGCAAGTTTACTGAGCCGCCCAACTGCTTTGCTGATCAGTATGAGTTCCCTAACCTACCAGCAAGCAAGTTCCCTGACGTGGTGTGTCTGCAGGCTTTCCAATGAATGTCAGCGTGCCTCTAGGCCCTTCTGCTGATGTCCCTGCCCATCTAGATCCTCCGCCTGTTGACGTCAGTGCGCCTACAGACAGCTCTACAATCCCAGCCATGCTGTTGCCTCACATCCAGATCCTCCATCTGCCAATGTCTTCACCCCTCCAGGTGGTCCTGCAGGTCTTGCCATCCTGGGACCACCATGTCCATGTGCCTCAGCCTTTACTGTGGCATCTGTTGTGGACTCTTGCCCTGTCGTTGTTGATGGATCTATAGCTCTAACCTCTGTCATTGCTTTTTAGTCATAATACCTGTTTAACTACTATTTACTGATTAACTACAAACTACCATGTCCCTATTTCTTTTACTGTCTTAACCTCTGCTCCATCCAATTTTTGTCTCAACCTTTGTTCTGTCTCTTGTCTCTGTCTCAGCCTATCTTTCTTCCTCTGTCTCTGTATCAGGCCATGACCTGTCTTTGTCTCTTTTCCTGGTCTCATCTTTGTCCATGTCTCCTACCCTTGCTCAAGCCTTGCTCTGGGCCATGCACCACTGCAGGTGCAACCCACGGTAGCCTGCCTCCTAGCAGCCTTTTTGTTGTGAGCGTTGGGAACTGCACATGGGGGATTGGGGTTGGGGTGATGGGGGTTTAGGGGAGATCTGTGCAGTTTCTGTCCATGATGTCACGCGCACACCGGCTTGCGCTGCGGTGCGCGTGACCAAGCATGGCGGTTGCTACGGCAATGAGCACCACACGCTCTTTGTTGATTGTTTTGTGTTTACCTGTCTTGTGATGTGATTGTCCCCACCTGCGTGTCGTTTGTCTGTTATTAGCAGTGTTTAAGAAGCCCTCCTGTGTCCGTCCAGTTTGTGCCTGATTGTTTTATGTAATGTGCAGTGTTGATGCAAGTTCCGTTGTTGTCTGTTAAATGTTTGTTTTTCAAAACAGCTTGCGCCTGTGTCCTCCGTCCTGTTGCTGAACCGTGACAGAATCAGGAACCTATACGATAGACACAGCAAGCCACCCTGTGAAGGCAGCAGACCTGGGGGAGCTGCAGGCTGAACTCGCGGAGCACGTCGGCTGGTTTGAGGACACCGCCGTCCGCCGGTTGTGTCTCCGAAAATCCTCGACGACGCAGGGGGCGTGGCCAAAATCCCAGACGCCACAGGAGGTGTGGCCGAAATCCCTAGTGCCGGAAGGCTCTGCCTGGGTCTTGGACGCCGAGATGGACCAGCTCGCAGAGCTCCTCCGGAGACTCACCATCTCAGGGGTAGCACCACTGGGGACCTGCACCGTGGTCGTCCCCACACCACCACCAGTGCCATTAGCGTGATTGCTCCGCCCCTGGGCTTCGGGGACAACAAGGTCGCTCTGCGTCCTGTCCCAGCAGAGGACATCATTACTCCGCCCCCAGGCTTCGGGGACGGCGACGTCACGCCGCCTCCCGATCCCGGAGAGGACGACAGTGCTCCGTTACCGGGCTGCGCGGGGGGTGGAGTTCAGTCCCCCGTGCAGTGCCGGCCGTCGAGCACTCTCCCGGATGGACATGGACGTTGGCCCCACGGGCCCGGGCCCCCCCCCCCCCTTGTGGGAGCCTATGTGTGTGACCTACGGAACCGGGATGCCGGGGGCCGACGCCGTAACTCGCCAACGCCATGTCCCACTGACTTGAAATTTTACCCAGAGATCGAGCCTCATCTCGTCCTTACGTTAATTGGTATCTCGGTCCAAAGTTAATTGAGATCAATTTGGATGCGTCCAACTTCCCATACATTTCGGCAGCAGGTTGCAATGTGGACGCGTCCAACTTCACATACACAGCCGCAGCAGTATGCAATGTGGACGCGTCCAACTTCCCATACATTTCCGCAGCAGTACGCAATCTGGACGCGTCCAACTTCCCATACATTTCCGCAGTAGTACGCATCTTTTGTGGGGGGGGGTTCTGTCATGTGCGCGGCGGTGTGTGTGACCTAGTGGGGCGGTCGCCATGGCACCACATGCGCGACCACGCGCTTTGTGTTTGTGTGTAATTGCCCCTGTCCCGTAATGTGATTCACCCCACCTGCCTCTCGTTTGTCTGTATAATTAGTATCTGTTTAAATAGCCCTTGTGTCCCCGTCCAGTTTGTCTCGGATTGTTTAATGTTACTGTTTTATGTGTAGCTCTGTATGTGTGTCATTGAAATAAATGTTTATCTATTGCCTAAAACGGCTTGCGCCTGTGTCCTGCCTCCGCCATGCTACACGCCGTGACAGAATCCGAGACCTTCAAAAAAAGGACACAGCAAGCTGCCCGAGATGGCAGACGGCTTGGAGGAGTTGCGGAAGCTTGTGGAGCATCGAAGGCGGGTCGATTGACTTCGCCGAGATATGCCGGGAGAGTGAGGAACGGCAGGTTCGGCTTGCTATCCTTGCCACCATCATGGAGCGGCTCACTGCGCAATAGCACCATGCACTCATCCCCCCCTGTCGCGCCTCTGAGACAGCCACAGAAGCCCCTCTGCACTGAGTTCTGCACCAGCCTCCCAGGAGTGGAGGAGAAAATCCCCCAAGAAGTTTTTGGGGGGATGCTGATGATCGCCAAGGTCATCCCTGACGCCGCAGAAGGCTTGGACGAAGTCCTTTATGCTGCAGGAGGCGTGGCAGAGTGCCCTGACGCCGCAGTAGGTGTGGCCAAATTCCCTGACGCCGCAAGATGCGTAGTAGAGTGCCTTAATGCCGCAGGAGACGTGGCCGAATTACCTGACGCCGCAGGGGGCGTGGCCAAATTCCTTGGCGCCGCAGGAGGTGTGGCCGAATTCCCTGATGCCGCAGGAGGCGTGGCCGAGTTCCCTGACACCGCAGGAGGTGTGGCCGAATTCCCTGACGCCGCAGGAGGCGTGGCAGAGTTCCCTGACGCCACAGGAGGCGTGGCCGAGTTCCCTGACGCCGCAGGAGGTGTGGCCGAATTCTTTGACGCCGCAGGAGGCGTGGCCGAGTTCCCTGACGCCACAGGAGGCGTGACTGAGTTCCCTGATGCCGCAGGGGGCGTGGCCAGATTCCTATCTAATTACTATCTGTTTTTTACATAGCCTGCTGTGACAGATACAGGGATTGCTTGTAGGGACTGAGGATGACACAGCAGAGCTTGGCAGAGGTAACCTCTGACACTGCCCAGTGGTGTAACAGCTCAGTGGTGAAGCTGCACCATTTCAGGTCCCTGCGCATCAAAAATGAAAAAAGCAGTGCTCCTGGTCACAGATGACCTGTAACTGAGTCACATATAAAAGCTTCCTATTAAACAAATGTTCCTTATTTTATGTAAAACGAGGAAACCACAGGTTGGATCCAAATGCAGTTTATTAACACACATAGGGAAGTTCAAGTTTGTTGTCGTGAGCCAGGCGGAAAATCTGAATACCAGGAAGTCAGTCCGTGTAACAACGATATCCAAAGGGTATGGCAAAGAGAAAAAAACAAAGGACGGACATGGATCAAAACCAGAGATCAAGCCGGAACAATGCTCGGAATTGCAAACCATCAGATAGCG
This sequence comes from Olivaichthys viedmensis, assembly GCA_028565825.1. Classification (NCBI taxonomy): domain Eukaryota; kingdom Metazoa; phylum Chordata; class Actinopteri; order Siluriformes; family Diplomystidae; genus Olivaichthys; species Olivaichthys viedmensis. Next base: position 5,297 of record JAOUQW010029168.1, on the reverse strand, counting down.
GCAATACTTCGCAGTGTTAGTGTGATTGTCCGGGGTATATAAGCACTCAGGTGATACGGAAGTAATGATTGTCAGGTGTGTTCAATACTCAGGTGATGGGGACCTCTGGTGTCGGGGTCGACTGTGACACTTTACACTCTCCAAGGGGTTTAATCTAAATGTGGCTCCCATCAATGCTGCTAGTATGGAGTCAATTTTGTACCAAAAGTATTAAACAAAATGACAAGATCCACAAGCAAAATATTAAGTATCAAAATCTAAAACTAGATGTTGCAAATACAAATAGGAAGAAATAAATCAAACTTCATTAAAAAAGTACATTTCTTTTCTTCAGAACACACAGAAATGTTCTATGGCCAGGGTATAAAGAGGGATGCCATTGGCTGTTCCTATCAATAATAGTGAGGATGAGTTAGACCATAGTGAGCAGTGGACCAATAATAAAGGAAGTGAGGAAGAGTCAGTTTTAGCAGAAGACTTTTTTGGCACAGGAGACAGGTATGTACTTTGAGAAATGTTCAGGTTACGTGTAAATTCCTACCTCTAACTAAAATATAACTCTCTCATATTTCAGTGAGAGGGAGGGATATGATTTTGAAAGAAAGTGAGCATAGACCAAGAGAGTTTGAAAATTCTATTTAACAAAAGAAACATGAAAAAACCCTGGTTGCAAGGAGTTGAATGTTCCAAATGTAATGTGTATCTCTGCTTCAGCAGTGACAAAAATAATTAAAGGTTTAATAGACCTACTTCCATTGTTGAACAGTGTTCAAATAACCCCTAAAATAAAAAATTAAATAAACATTTTGAAATTTTTCATTTTTGAGTCATTTAATGTTATAAAACGCAATAAAAATTGACTCCATCTGCTAGCCACATGATGCATCATACAGTAGTTCACAATGTCACACGCATGCCGTCTCACACTGCGATGCACGTGACCTCCCATGGCGGTTGCTATGGCGACAAGCACCACGTCCTTTCTGTTTATGTTTTTGATTTCCTGTCTTGTGATGTTATTGCCCCCACCTGTGTGTCGTTATCAGTGTGATTAGTAAATGTATAAGAATCCCCATGTTCTTGTCTAGTTTTGTCTTTGATTGTTTCGTGTCATGTTGTGTGTACTGTAGATGTTTAGTTCGTTTTTAAAATAACACCACCACACTTATTTCCTCGGAGCCAGCCACAGAAGCCTCTCGGCACCGAACCAGCCTGGTTCTCAAGCCTCCCAGGAGTGGAGAAAGAGATCCCCCAAAAATATTTTGGAAGGAGGCTGTTGACCTAGTGACCTATCGAGCGGTTGCCATGGCGACAGCCGCCACGTGCACTACCGTGTGTGTGTGTGTGTGTGTAATCCCTGTCTCGTAATGTGATTGTCCCCATCTGCATGTTGTTTGTTTGTCATTAACAAGTGTTTAAAAAGCCCTCCTTTTCCATCCAGTTTGTGCCTGATGTCATGTTCGTCATGTTGTTTGTAGTGTGTTAGCATGTTAAAAATAAATGGTTAAGTTACTCAGCGGCTTTGCGCATGTGTCTCTCCCTCGGATCCCGACAAAGCGTGACAGCTATACAAAAGTTTTATTTAAGTATTAAAAAGTGAATTTTATATTTTATATAAAAACATATACTGCATATTTTGTAAATTGCTTCTAGGTAGTATACTAATTACAAAACTTTAATTTAAGCAATTATTTTATTTAGATTTGATATTTTTATAAATTTGTCATTGGCCTAAGACTATTGCTTTAAAACAAATTGCATTTTTTGTCATTTAGGTAAGGTGGTTAGTTTGGGATTGGCATTTGAAATTACTTCTTCCTAGGGGAGGGATGTTTATTGTTAGTATGCAAGACTGTAATAATCAGTTTATAAGTTGATGTTGCTGTAACAGTTCTCTCAGTCAACTCGGTTCGCCACAGATCATGTCTCTACTGGGATAGTGCCCATGCTCAACCGCTCTTGAAGCCACCTTAAACACGCCTTTAGGCAGTGAGAATAGGCTGTCGCTATATCAAAAGCCCCCCCTTCTGAATATAAGCCAGACACTAATTTGTGAACTAGCTTTCTCTGTCGAGTGCGGCAGGCGATTTAACAGTTCCACCGGGGAAGAGTTTTTTTCGACCCCATGGAGCGTCATCTCCGCTATTCTCACGTTTACCGGAATATATCTTTTCTCTTGCTCAGCGAAGCTGGCTAAGCCAGTGTGATTTGTTAGCCGCCACTAGTTAACGAGGGTGCCATGCTCGAGAATCGGTCATCTCTAGCTGGTTTGTCAGCCGCCCCGGCTTGCTGCTTACCGTGCTACAATTTAACTACCACAGGCTTCAATTGTTTTTTGGCCGCTCTGGCTCGCCGAAAACAGCGGATGAGTATGTCATGCATGTGTCGCCATAGCGACCGCCATGTGCGGTCATGTGCACCGCAGCATGAGGCGGCATGTGTGTGACAGCGGGTCGGCCATCTCTAGCTGGGCTGTGAGCCACCCTCGGCTTGCTGATTGCCATGCTACGATTTGACTACCACAGGCTTCGATTGTTTTTCGGCCGCTCTGGCTCTCTGAAAACAGCGGATGAGTGTGTAATACGCGTGTTGCCATAGCGGGGGCAATTATGGCCTCTCTCTGCTGCTAAGAGGAGCTACAGAGAAGTATGTTCTGAAGTATGTTCCCCTTCACCTTCATCCTCCCTCTCTTCTGAGCCCCAGGCAATACTACTATCAACTAAAAGCTCCCAAGCCCTTCGATCCACCACCGCCCTATAGTCCATGATGGAGGAAGCTGACCTCAGGCAAGTGCTAAGAAAGCCTGTAGACCTCCGGACGCCAGATCTCAAGACATTACTGGAGAAAACAAACTGGGACGCAGAATCATTGATTCCAGAGCAAGTAGCCTGGCTGAACAAGCTTCCTATCTCAAACAGATAGGCCCATATGTCTGCACTTTGTGGATAATCCAATAAAGAAGGAGCAAAGTCTCTCTCCTAAAAAAACAGCCTTCAAGAAAGAGGAGAAAGGTGAAGACGATACCATTAGCCAATATCCTAGCTCAACAACATGATCTTACAATCGAGGACTGTGTTACTGTCCTCAAGGTCATCATTCCTACCATCCTTTTTGACAATCCAGATGATGCCCATCTGGACTTCACCCCAGGTGTTCTCCCAGCTTACCGAACTGAAAAAGGAAGCAACCGAGAGTTCAAGAGGCTTCAGTAAATAGTGCAGAATAAACTGGGATCTGGGACCTTTTCATTGGAACAGTTCCAGGCAGAAGACAGCAGCCAAAGCAACGTGGAGCAGGGTCCTTAACGCTCTGACTACAGCCATAACGTATGTGGCTTACATCTTGGGAGCAGTATTGGGTGTCTTTTTGCTCTACAAAATCACATCTTGACTTTTAGCCCGAGCATTTAAAGAATTCTGTTGTGAATGCTGGAGACTGAAGTCAATGAGAGTCTCATCTGCAAGGATCGAGATGTGCACAGCTAAGGCACTACTCCTGGAGCTCGGATAATGGCAAAAGACAGAAGACAAAAGAGGACCTGATAGCGGAACACATTGTATAGGTTGTCCCCTGTGAAGGAGGATGACAAGGGGGGACTGAAGAAATTGAGTCTTTGTATAAGAGTAGTCACTAGTTGAACCATTCATGAGCAAAACAGGAAACCATGTAGACTGGACCTGACTAGGATCATTAATTATTTCCTGAGAGACAGAGGGAGAAGAGAGCTTTGTGCTCAAGAACAGATAAGAAGTTCAGGTGCAGGAAGAATAATCAAGACTAACAAAAACACCCCAAGGCCGGAGAAGACTTGAACTAGAGGAAGTGCCTTTTATGGTCAATTCCCAGAGTACAACAGGGATGAGAGTTCACCAGGAAGATAGTTAAGAACCATAGAGGCCCAGGCTGATAAGGCGCCTCCTGGTACTGGTCATAAAACATTCTGATATGGGAACTTCACCAGCAGGCCCCCAAAAATCTAAACGTTCAGACCTTTCACCCTTGAAGTTTACTTAAAGTGTCTGCCTGACACCAGACAACCCCGATCTAAGACTCTTCTTGTTTATACAAATTCCACTCTCTGCCTGGTCATGAACCACAAAATGTCAGGTTATCCAATAGGGTCATTCAGCAAGGTCACGCATCCTGCAAGTAAGATAAAGCTCACTAAGGAATTTAAAGAAAGGATTGAAAGAGTTTATCACAAGGCATTGGATTCAAATAGAATAACACCCAAAATACTTTTTCCTTCACACACCTGGATCTGGAAAACTTTACAAGACACTCATAACATCCTGTCCCATATATTGTGTTGTTTGTGTGATGATTGCATGCTCTATGAATGTGTAATCCCTCTCTTTTTTCTTAAAGATACAAAGAACTTGACAACTAGGTCTTGTTTGGTGTCCACTGTAAAATCATGCTTAGAACTTTACAGTAAGAATCAAATTTTCATGATTTGAACACATTACAAAAAAAAGAAAGACATTCAGTTGTTACCTAGCAATAACTCCTGGGGAACCTCTCCCAGAGGACCCTGCCAGGTAAGCGGCCTATCAGCAGCCTCTGGACAAAGAAGGGGCAGAGGAACTACTTTCTGGACTCAACACAATCTCCGCTGGAAACCTTGTGCACACTGAGTTATACTTTCTCCGCCACCTCTGGACAAGCTGACTTGACTGAAGTCACAGCCAGGCCTCTCAGTCACCGATCCAAGGACACTTTGACTGAACATAAATATAAAGGTTTTCTGCTTCTCCCTCTGGTGTTTACATGGTGAATTGGCCATATTCATCTTGTTAAATGGTACAATGCTATATGTTGATTTGTGTTGCTTAATGAATTTCTGTGCCATGCTGTTTATTGAAATTCTGAGCTAGAATATGCTACAGCTGTCTGTTCTTCAAAATAATTTTCTCTTTGCTGCTTGTCATTTATACTGTATGCTTTCTGGTCCATATTGCCCCTCATATTGACTCTGCAACAGTTTTTTTCGTGAGGCAGCCAGACTACTCAACACACTGCTGGCCTCAAACACCCACCTTGACTGATTAAGACCCCTTATCAGCACATACCTTAGATGGTCATACACACCTCTTGACTGTCACTGCACTCCTGCACTTTATTGGAGCTTTTTCTCGAGAACGTCCGAGAAATGCTATAATTTTTATTCACTTTTTTTCACTGCAAATAGACATTTTCCCCATCCTGCTGCTCCTGGGACACTTTTCCCAGTCAATATTGTTTACAGACATTTTACAGACTACCCCATTTAATATTGTTCTGTTGTCCTGTTTAGC
>JAOUQW010029167.1:2500-10027 GCA_028565825.1 Olivaichthys viedmensis | reverse complement strand
CATTGTCTACAAACTAACTCATTTCTTATTAAAAGTATGGGGTCATGTCCCCTGAGTATACTGATTTTTATCACATGCTTATGTTGATTATTCATCATGTTCACTTCAAAAAATACGCCACAAGGGTTTAACAAGAGAGGTGGCCACCATTTCGGACACGTGGGGGTCACCCTTTCCACGAAACAAAAAAAGAGTGCCTCGTGTTTTTATTGATTGTTGTTGTTGTTGTTGTTGTTGTTGTGGGTCTGTCCCTTTAAGGCGCGCACGCCCCCCTCGCCGCCCTCGCGCACGAGCCTCCCGCGCGCCCCCGCGTAACATCAACAGCGCCGCCATGAACGTGTTCCGCATCCACGAGACACGCGCCGCCCTGAATTAACGCCGCGGCGGCGCAACGACGAGGACAAGCGGATCAAATCCCCTCCGGTTTCACAGCGGGAACGGGTCTTAAACGTCGGTGAGGCTTTCTGCTGCGCCGTTTAGCTTGACGTCGGAGTGCGCGCTCACGTTGACGTCAGGCCGCGTGTTCCGTTGGAGCCGTTATCCAGCGGAATTTTAAAAATAAACAAAAACAAGAAAGGGGGAGAAAAAAAAAAACGCGCGCGAGAGCTTTTTTTTTATATTTTTTTTTTATATATGATATAAAAACGCGCACGCTTTTTTTTTAAATTCGCACGACATCTATTTTTAAAAACCGACTTTTACTTCCGCGTGGAAAGTTGGCGTCAGTCACTGCGTTGAAGCTCGCTGTGGTTCGCTAGCTAGCTAGCTAGCGCGCTAACCAGGCTAACAACAACAACAACAACAACAACAACAACAACACCGCCACGCACCCGTTTGCCTTTATTAAGCATTTGTAACCAGACAGGAGTCCCTGCGCGGTGAAGGACAGGACTGAAGTGTTAAATATGAACACGAGGGCCCTCTTGTAAGTGTTTCAGACGCGTACGGGGTTGTTAGCCAGCTAGCGTTGTTGTGGTTGGCATGTGTTTAGCACGTCCGTGGGGGTCCAGTGCTGGATGCATGTCTTGATTTGGGTGGATCTCTGCGTGAGGAGGAAATATCTGCCTGCTGACTTGGATTGAGTGATGCAGCAGGACACCGTGGTTGTAATAATAGTTTATTATTAGCAGATGAACACGTCAGCAGGTTGGCTTTTTTGTTTTGATCGAGAGGACCACACGTTCAGGTACTGCTGTTTTGGGGAAATTGCATTAAGAGTGACTCTTATTAGTGCGACTTTGTAGCTGTATTTTTTGTAATATATATATATATATATATATATATATATATATATATATATAAAGCCTTAATGCAGCATTATGCATGTCTTTGTGCACGTGTTGCTGCTTTTAGCACCCAAAGTTCCTCGTGTTGTTTTAATTCTGTCTGTCTCTGTCTGTCTGTCTGTCTGTTGGTCTTCCTCAGGTTCTTTCCAGGACATTCTTAAAAGCTTAACGTGGCTTAATGTACCAAAACAACACCAAATCTCTCGCACACACTCACCTTATCATCGACACTATCTCTCCTGCCGAAAGGACAAAACAGTCATCGAAAAAGAACAAAAGGATTTCCACCTTACGCATTTTCGTCTCAGTTTGACGCGGTTTAAATGTGTTAAAACGGCGACCTAGAAACAGCAAATCTCTCTCGCACTTCATCGATCGTAACTTCTGTCTGCTGTCAAAAGAACGAGCCCATGAACGAAATATAAAGCACGTTTTACGTTAAGCTTTCTCCTTAGAACGGGTTTCTATAGAGACGAAAATGCGTAACGTGAAAATGATCGGGATCTTTTGCGATGACCGTTTTGTCCTTTCGGCAGTGGATGGTGTCTATAACAAGGTGCGTGCTTGTGTGTGTGTGTGTGTGTGTGAGATTTGGTGGTGTTTGGTGGTTGTTTTGGTACATTAAGCCACGTTGAGCTTTTTGAGAATGTCCCCCTGATACTGATTCGATACCAGAATCATCACCGTAACCGAGCGAGACTCTGCCAGAGTGTGTTGCCAAGTTATGCAACACAACAGGTGTGATGATGGCGTGCTTTGAGACAATTTGGGTCCTGTGTTCTCGTGCATTGTCGGTGTCCCGTCAGGGTTCTACGTACATTTACATGCGTTCACACTGGATAAAATATGTCAGCGAATCCAATCGGAAAATGTGTCAAATGTGCCAAAATCGATGTCGTCTAGATGCGGAGGGCTCGAGGGTGTAAAAGCGAGCATTTGGGACGGTCCTCAAGACTTGATCACATTCCAGGATGTTGCCTGTTGTTGTTTTTCGGCGTGGTGCTTTCTCAATGTTTATCATTCACTGATACTGATGGAGGGTCACAAACTTATTTCGTCAGTATATAAATATAAATGATGTATCGTGATGAAATCGGCTACTTGCACTCAGAAGCCCCTTATCAACGATATATAGGTAGTTATAGATGAAATTAGGTAATAAGTTGTACTCGGTTTAATTAGTAAATTAATGACGAAAGACGCTCTTTCTTTTTCACTCCAATATCCTTTTCCCAGTCATTTGGCTTTAATGTTGGTGCATCTGCAATGTGGATGTTTTTATTTATTTATTCTCTCTGCTCTTAACAAACCCATCTGCTCTGATTGGTCCTCACTAATAATCCCAAAGAGTTTTAGGTAAGAAACCGCTGTTGACTTTGTATCGATTCAGGCTTTGCTGAAGGGCGCATTAAGGGCGGATAGAGGACGCTCGTGAGCATCCTTTTGAACTCCAAAATTGAGAAATGGGACACCCTACGTCCTCACAGGGACCACCTTGCTCTTCCAGTCCTACTGTACTGCACAGTTTAGTGTGTTTCCTGCTCAAAAAGCACCATCGACTCATTAATTCAGCCTTCGTTAGGTTAAAACAGGTGTTACAGCTAGAAAACAGAAAATTTGCACTTCCGGGATTAGTCCTGGACTTGGTGGAGAACCGTTCTTCTTAAAGATGGTCCCTCAGTTGGTGTTTTGATGATGATGGTGATGAAGAGCCGCTGTCTAACACGTCGCTCCAAAATCTCCCATAGGGGTTCAGTTGGGTTGAGAATCTGGTGACTGTGAAGGCCAGAGTGTATGATTTATATCATGATACTCATCGAACCGTTCAGTGACCTGTGGATGCACCTCATTTATTCAGCTTCTTCCTTTCATTTTCTGCACAGTTTAATGTTTCCTGCTCAACCACACCAAATGCAGCGCATCAGCTCATTAACACACTTGTCATGAGGTTAAACGAGTGTGTTAGTGGGCAGTAATGTGAGTGTTTCCCAGTCTTCCTCCTGCAGTGCACATCTCGGTGTGTTTCCTGCTCTTACACCCGTCATCTAGCGCATTAGCACATTAACACACCCTTCATGAGGTTCAAATAGGAGGGTTCGTGGATTATTGTGCTGTTGTGTGCTAAAGGTGTGTTCGTGTGTATTCGTGTTGCATCCTCTGCAGGATCTACTGATCCGAGGCTGAGTATCTGTATCAGGGCTGATACTGGCCTGAACGATGTGTGTGTGTGTGTGTGTGTGTGTGTGTGTGTGTGTGTTATACCAGGAGTGTCATAATGACGGACACAACACAGATCTGAACACAGGACTGAGATTTTCTTTAAGCTTGCCACCATCATGCCGCTGATGTTTCACGCAACTCGGCAACAGAAAGCTCACAGAGTTGACTCGGTTACCGTGGCGATGTCCGTATCGGGTATCAGCCGATACTCAGGGCTCCGACATTGGTATTATACCGAAAATTTAAATAAATTGGGATTAATGCATTGGCCAATTAAATCATTAAGACACCCTTCATGAGGTTTAAATAAGTGTGTTAGAGCTGGAAACATGAAACCGTGCAGGACGAGGTTTAGTCGAGAACCATGATTCGGAAGCATTGCTCTCACACACTTCACACTCCATTTAATAGCGCTTTTCCACCTCACGACACGGCTCTGTAACAAATCCAAACCCAGAACCATGCGCATCCTGGTCGAGTGCTTGTTTCCGTTCATCACCTGTGAAAGTAGGAGGAGTTTCTCTAGAGGTTGTGGGGTAGAGACCAGTGATGGGCATGCGCGCACCCGAACACAAGTGTGCCAATACTTTCATCTTTAGTGATAATAGGGCAGTGCACACACACAAACACAGCCAAGGGTGTCAATACTTTGATCTGTTAGTGAAAATACAGAGAAGAAAAACTTTCTCTTCACGGTAGTGCACAAACCCAAACACAGTCGTCGGTGCCAATACTTTCATCTTTAGTGAACATACAGATGTAAAACTTTCACTTCATGGCAGTTCACACCCCAAACACAGCCGAGGTGCCAATACTTTACAGGTGACTCGTATAACATTAACAAGTATCCCCATTAAATCTAACATGTGTTCCGTGCCCCTCAGTGTTCCGTGCCCCTCAGTGTTCCGTGCCCTTCAGTTCAGTGTTCTGTGCCCTTCAGTGTGCCGTACACGTTACCTTTTCTCGTTAATAAAACAGTAAAATAATACTGCGGGTCCTGTATTAAATATAAACTGGTGGTGTTCTTATTTATTCCTTTTTCCATCCAGTCCGTTTATAAAACCATCCACATGTTGTAATTTATCTTCAAATCCCAGTAGATAGTGACAGAACCCCTACATGACCTGAACTGTGCGGGTGGGGAAGCGCTGAGACGCTAATGCCATGGGGAAGGGCATGAAAACCTTTTGCATTGACTCATTTAAGCATTCATGTCATCATACAAGTTTACTTTAAGTGTTCATTTAAGAATTCTGCGCTTTAAATGTGAGGGAATTTATTAAATAGAAGGGTTTTTACACAGAGAAGAGTACGTAGTCGTATTATATTAGATATGAAAGAAATATTATAATGTCGTTTCACTGTACGGAATACTGATGAGACAGGGGGGACGTTTATTTTTTTCATTTTCTTTAAAACTGTTGGTCTAAATTCTACTAATCAAAATGTATTTTGGTTGCTAGATAGATTTTACATTAACCCAAACAATCATTACAGCCTGGATGAAATCGGGAATTTCCCTAATATCCACTGAAAGGCGGAAAATTCCGAAATGGTGTACGGAATACCGTTCTCCTGCGGTACTCTTACAAATACAGTGTATTCAAAAAACGTAAATGTAATGGAGTAAATGTAGCGTGTTACTACCCACTTTTTTTTATCTCCTTTGTTACTGTAACAAGTAACTGATTCGTACCAATTGTTTCATTTTCCCTCCTTTTTTTTCTGAAATACTTAAAATAAAAAACAATTCTAACAATGGATAAAGATATCTGGACTCATAGTGGGGCCATGTTGGTGCTTTGTTAACGAAACCTTCAGTGAAATTATATATCGTGATCCATACCGTGTATTGCGAAGATGTCTTCAAGTATCGTGCTGTGAAATCTTTTGCCGTATCGCCCACTCCTAATGGAAATTCAGGAAACATTTTGGGAAAAGTCTGGATATTCTGTCGCCAAAGTTTTATATCCGTTGTTTTTCGACTTTCTTTGATTCTCTGAACTTTAACGTAGCCTCGCTAATGTGCGTCTCAGGTTTTCCCTTTTTACGTTTAATTTTTTTTTAGCAAGAACATTGAACATACAGTACTGTGCAAAAGTCTTAGCACCCTACACTTTTTTAAATATAAATTTTGTCTTGGATGTTTATTTGATGTCTTCTGCATTAGTGTGTCATTAGAAAAAAGCTAATTTTAGATTCCCAAACATTAATTTATATTTTTTTGGGAAAATTAAATCTTAGAGAAATGTTTGTAGGTCATTAAATAAAGTAAGATATTCAGTAATAGAGCACTTGAGAGCCAAAGTTCTGCAGAAGAACCGTGGCAAGTTCGCCAAGATTCTTGGAACAACTTGCCAACTGATTTCCTTATAAAACTGCACAACAGTGTGTCGAAGAGAATCGATGCAGGTTTAAAGCCAAAGGCTGCTTTTAGGTTTTTACTGTTTACTGCTCTTTACAGGATTTTTTAAATTCAGGAAGTTTTTTGCTTTATGGAATGTCTTTACATGCACCTAAGATTTTTGTACAGTGCTATAGAAAGTCTGGAAATTTAAAAAAGAAAAAAAAACCAGGAGAAATTCTTTAAAAGGGCTGGAATTTTCTTCACGAGGAAAGAGATTGTTATTCAAGGTGTCGTCTCGGCTGTCCATTTGTGATCGGATCACTCGAGACGGATGTTAATACCAGGCCTGAACAGAGCCTAACACTTCTTTAACCTCATGAAGGGTGTGTTAAGGAGCCGATTAGCTGAATCATTAGAGCATTAGAGCAGGAAATGCACTTAAAATGTGCAGCGCAGGTTTAATCTAGAACCAGGATTTGGGGGTGAAACACTGTTCTAACTGATGACAGGGCAGCAGCACGGTCAACAGTCAAACTGCAACTCATCAGGTCATTAATGAGCCCCTCAAGGTTAAAACGAGTGTTGGAGTGTGTTGGATGTTAAAGCTGCGTAGTACAATAAGACACGCTGGTGTGTTTACGCCACACACGTTGTGTCGTCGTTCTGCGGCCCTGCTGCTTAACGTCAGAAGCAGAGCCACACCGTCGAGCCAAGGGTCCCGATAATGATTCAGAGACGAGTGTCGAGCTGCGAGCCAGAAGATCCGTCTACTCCCGGCCAAGGAATGTAGCCATGAAAATCTCTTTTTAATGAAGGGATCTTTCCTGAATTTAAAAAGGAGCACATTCTCCGATGACTCAGAAATGTGTTCGGGACACAATCTGTACTTAACACATAATTACGCACCAACACGCTGTCGAAAAAAAGCAAACGTTCAGGTGTGACGAAGGCTTTCTGGAATTTAAAGTCGCGCTCTGGTGAAAGATGTAAATTGCACAATTTTCCCTTACGCCAAATGTAGTCGATCAGCCGAGATATGTTTGGCGTCCAACATTTGTTTCTTTCGTTTTGCTATGACGCTAATGTAGCCAACAAGTAATGGAAGTCTCACCCAAAATCTTCCTCAAACCACATCCAGATCTAAAGTGATGTTGCACATCACCGTGTAGCTGAATGCTGAAAAGTTATGGGGGCGACCATCTTGGACAAACCGGAGTCACTTCTTTGGTCTCACAGGCGGCGGTGTTCACAAATTCCCAAATTATTAAGGCAGAATTAATAGCAGAAAAACTGCAAGTGACGTGGATGATAATACAATTTAAATGTGTAAATACACACTAGTGCTGCTACTTTTCCAAAATTGTTTATTTAAGAATGTCATTACGGAGCTTGATGATGTCATTTGAAGCAAGTATTGTGAAGATTTGGGGTTGTATTTATGGAAAAGTTTTTGGGTGAGAGAGACTTCCATTACTTGCTAGCTACATTAGCCTCGTAGTGAACAGGTCTTTGGCTGATTACCTGCATTTAGTATAATGGGGACATTGTGTACGTTTTAGATTTTTTGATTTATGTTTCTGAGGCATGTGTCGATAATCAGTTATACAATATACCATGATATTCAACATGCTCTATAATGTCATCGTCGAGACGGGAGGAGGCTGCCTATGTAGG
>JAOUQW010029166.1:0-10032 GCA_028565825.1 Olivaichthys viedmensis | reverse complement strand
CAGCATTATTCACAGCAGCATTATTCAACACAGCATTATTCAACACAGCATTATTCAGCACAGCATTATTCAACACAGCATTATTCACAGCATTATTCACAGCAGCATTATTCACAGCAGCATTATTCAACACAGCATTATTCAACACAGCATTATTCAGCACAGCATTATTCAACACAACATTATTCAACACAGCATTATTCAACATACAGCATTATTCAACACAGCATTATTCAACACAGCATTATTCAACACACAGAGAGACACACACACACACAGAGAGACACACACACAGAGAGACACACACAGAGATACACACACAGAGATACACACACACACACAGAGATACACACACACACACACACACAGAGATACACACACACACACACAGAGATATACACACACACACACAGAGATATACACACACACACACAGAGATATACACACACACACACACACACACACACACACACAGAGATATACACACACACACACACACACACACACAGAGATATACACACACACAGAGATATACACACACACAGAGATATACACACACACACACACACACACACACACAGAGATACACAGATACACACACAGATACACACACACACAGAGATACACACAGATACAGAAAGATAAACTATGCGCATTCCACACACAGGATGCATCCTGACACGGCCCACTACCCACACTGAATTAAGGCCAGTGCACTTCCGGCTCAGTGTCAATACAGCGACAGCAGCTTCTTACAGACATGCTGTAAATAGATAGCCTCGTTAATATTCATGCAGGTGACGACGGTAGTCATATGCTCAACGCCTTTACTCGAGGCTATCCAGCCGAATAAATAGCGGAATTTAAGATTTAGAAATAAAAAAAAGTTTAATGAGTCGTTAAGTATGCACATTTCAAAAAATACACAATATGCCAGTTATCCATCAAGCCTAGTCTTATTTTGCTTCATTTCAAATCCACCATGGTCATGAACGTCCGTTGCCGTTAACTAGCAAAAGAAAGTTCTACATTATGGCCGAAAAATCTGAAAACAAACAAAAAAAATCACACGCCATTTGTTTAAATAGTGACTGTAAAACGGCTAGCGTCGAAGCTAGCTAATTAGCTAATTAGCTAGCAAAATTAAAAACAAATTAGTTCGCTAACAAATCATTGAGGAAAGTCACGTACCTAAAAAAATTTACATTTGATAATTAAAACAAACACTTACCCACCCCTTTTATTTATTTATTAATTTTTTTAAATCAAACTCTTGAACCACTGCCTATATCTGAATATTAAATGGCGCCGACAGTCTTCTTGCACGTTTCCACGCAACTGTAATTCGAATGAATGGCTGAGTGGAAAATTCCATTCATTTTAAGCGAGAAGGAGGAGTCTATGAGTCGCGTGCAACAGAACGTACCCAATCATAACCTTCACATTTGCATAGCCCACAGTTCATTGGCTGACAGCTATCATAGGGTTCATATGTGGCGTCCACGTTACACTGCCACGGCTTTATTCGGTTTTTAATCGGCTCATATATTATTGTTTATTGCAATATTAAATCAAAAATAAATATTATTATTTATTGCAACCCAATTATATTATTAAACGTTTGCAGCTGTCTTTCTTTTACAGGAACGCAGCCGAGTTTGTGTAACTGATTGCTGATGTAGAGCTTGCACGTCGACGTCACGACGTCAAGTTTCATTGATTGTGTGGATACACACGATCAATAAAACTGATCAATCAATTACATTTCCGGACATCTTTTCCAATCTTGCGTGTGGCCTGAGTGCCTATTCTTTTGAGCAATTTAGAGCAATGATAAGTCACTCAAAGCCCGTTTACAGATGGATGGGTAACAGGAGCTGCAGATCTACAAGAAGCCAAAAATGTGATAACACAGTGGATACAATCAGAATTGTGCTTTATTGGCCAGGTACACGTGTGTGTGTGTATGGGACTTTAACTCGGTTGTTGAGCTCTCACTGTGCTTGTAGACATTACAACAAAATAACAAGGACACAAACAAAATTGGCAATATAATAATCAATGCATTGTCGTGAAAAAGACACTTGCCCTCAGGCCCTGATTGATAAATCAATCATCAACACCAAGAGTAGCAGAAAAATTGATAAGTTTATTGAGGATCAAAAAGACCCCACAATAAAGCGGAGTTGTCCCCGGGGAGAACCGAGGGACTGAGTGAAGGGCTTCTTTTTTTATATCCTCCTGAGTAAAGAAGGATCAATTGAGACTTCATCCCTCGCCCTTATCTCTTCTTTATTTTTTTGAAATAATTGGTCTGAAACTAATTCTTGGTTTTTCCACCATTGTGTCCAAACTGGTATGCTGCTTTGTAAGATCAGCCAGTATCAGTCAGTTCCTCAGCTCCCTTTGACTTTGTTCCGTTGTTTTTCGAGGTCAGAGACGCAGTAAAATCACAGGACAAAAGGCCCTTAGTTATATTGTTTTTTTCCCACATTTTAGGTTACACCATTGTCTACAAGCTAACTCATTTCTTATTAAAAATTATGGGGTCATGTCTCCTGAGTATACTGATTTTTCATCATGTTTATGTTGATTATTCATCATGTGAACTACAAAAATACACCACAGGTGTATGGCTTAACATCTCACACTAGAGAGATATGTCTCAAATTGTACTTGAATTTTTATTGCAAGTAGAGTGTTTACACTAGACAATTCAATGAGATGTAGTGTACTATTCAATGTGTGAATGACAGGGCTGATTGGGGGGTTCTGACCCCTTAAATAAGACCCCCTAATTAAGACCCCCTAATTATCCCTCCCCCTAAAGAAAGTGCAGACAAACGCTGTGTCTGAAATGGCTCCCTATTCACCATATAGTGCACTATTTGGGGTGCAGACATTTTTGTGCATGCATGTCCCAGCATGTTAGCTGGGGTCAGAGCGCAGGGTCAGTCATGATACAGCGCCCCTGGAGCAGGGAGGGTTAGCCCTTTCTGAGCAATTGCCTCAAGCGTAAATTTACAGCTCCTATGAGAGAGTCCGTGTGCCTAAAATTGTTCATACCAGGTACAATGCACAAAGTGGACAAGGGCTATGTTTGGTTTGAGGGGACTTGCATTAATTATAAATATTACGCTTACCAAACAGTAAAGGTGCAATGAAAATAGATCAGTAATTTGATGGGTTAAACTAAAATGTTTGTCACCACCTGAAACAATTAGTTAGGTTTGTATCTTTTTACAGTGTAGGCAGAGCTGCAAATAAATGAATCAGTTGGTTCATTCATTTCGGCTTGTAGAATGCGTGGCTTTGTGTAGACCTCTGTTTTCAACGTTAGGCACAGTATGGTAAACAGAGTGTGGTATTTTCTGGTGTCACATAATAAGGTGTTTGATGGATGTGTTTTCTCGTTCTTGGAAAAAGAAAAGAAAAGAAGCCATTCAGATGTTTTGGAAATACACACCAGACAGCAGCAGCAGCAGACCACACACAGGAAGAAGCTTAGCAACAAAAAAATACATTACTCTAAAGATTAAAACCTCGGTGTTGACTCTTGTAAGACCAGATAAGACTCCTAAGCACAGGAATGACAAAGCTCAGTTGTAATGAGGAGTGTATTTGGAGCCCCCTTTTTAAAACCCATGCTTGGTCTTGGCATGGGCCTTATGATCTGTCATGCCTTACATTGCACCACTCGATTGCTTTACACTGTCTGGACCCCTGCTCCTGTCACTTCTCCAACATGCCACAGGTGACCATTTAATCACACTATCAACAAACCGAAAGCATAAGACTTTCCTGAGACTGAAGAAACAACATAATATTTCATTTCTTTATTATTGTGCATACAGTATATTTATTAATTACGCTATTTGTGATCCTCTTCCAGGATAGTTTAGGTGTGGGAGCTGCTCTCTTGTGAGCTGTACCGCTTGTAAATGTTATAGCTAATCATCTTAGTTATGTCGAGCACTGTGGAAATGTATATCATGGCAGAGATCAGAGGCAATTCATTAGGTGGAAGCGTCGTATCTAGAAGCGTTGATGGGACATGGAGAGGAAATTTTCTCTACCAAGAAGTGAAAAGATCCATGTGGCTCTTAGTGGACCGGGTCCAGTTCTATATTTGTCACTCTGCCTGTGTGTGTAAATGGGTGTGTGGGGGGATTTTGGGGGGTGACAAAGGTGCCACTGCGTCACGGATGCCTCTGATGCAACCAACAGGAATGCTTGTGGACATGTGATTTGTCCGGACTGGTCATGCACAAATTAAAATTGACGATCATCAGTGCCAATATGATGCCATTTTGGCTGGACCATTGTGTCTTCGGCTGGTAGAAGAGCTATTAGCACACGTGTCACTTCCTTTCTGGTAAAACGGTTGCTTCTATTTATGACACTCAGGCCATTCATAAGCCTCGAAGGATTTATTAGCAGGGAAAGGCAACAACCTTGGGTCTACGCTATCGCAGATAAGGGTTTGATAACGTGCTTCCTTTCATGTATATCAGTGCTTAAGCATGTTGAAGCTGTGGATATGAACAGCAAACAAATTCTGTAAAGCGTAGTTCATAGTCCAGTGTGTTTTTGTGTTTTTTTTCTAAGAAAAACGGCCCTTATCATTTTACACATTTCCAACAGAGCATAACTTTGTATACAGTAAAGCAGCACAGATGGAAGGGACAATAACATTTTTCGGGTTTGTGTATTCGCTCTGTTAATGACCTGTCCTGCAGAGTCGGATCAACAGTTATGAGCCACGGGATTACAAAGGACGATGGCAATAAGACCCACATGGCATTCTGTTTTTATTCACCTACTGACTTGTAGATCTTATTTATGAGTCCTTTGTGGAATGAGTGCATAGTCAACATAGTTCAATGAGTGACCGCCACAAAATTACACCACACATTACATTTAGAATAATCATTTGGCTGACATTACAGTATATATTCAGCAAACTAAAGGGACTGTCCCTCTTGGGGTCACGTGCCGTAATCAAAGGGCACAATGGTTACAGCCATCAACTAAGACTGAACCCATAATTGGCTCCCGGTTGATGGCTAATATCATGCTTTGCAGCTTTGCATTTTGACACTTGTCGTTCCAGTTGAGCTACCACCATTCAGCTACCTTCATAAAATTTCAGGGTGACCTAGACTCGGCCTGCAGCACATGTTTGACATGATTGGCAACATCTACTTTGATAATGAACGTAAACTGAAGATGTTGATACTGCCAATTCATTAGAATCTTTATACCAGCAGGAACCTAATTTGAGCCGGTAGAGAAAAAAGGAAACAGATCACCTGAACTGATATCTATGATTTGACTTTATTATATGTCGTGTCTACTTCAACAACCATCTTCACAATATTCACACAAAATCTTATCTATGAAACAGATTTTGTGATACAAATATTTTACTTACAGTACACTGTGCAAATGATCAGTATACAAATATTTTACTTACAGTACACTGTGCAAATGATCAGTATACAATGTACAATAACGTGGCTACGGTATTTCAAAATATCCCTCCTGAATCAGCATAATGAACTTTTAGAAATCCTGTAGCTACATCATGGTTGGAAATGAACGATAGTGAGATTAAATGTGTGAGCTAACTTTCCTTATTGGGAACAATTGCATTCATTTTTATTATTGCATCACATCCATGAACCGTTTTATTTATGAATGCATTAAAGCATCAGCTTAAATGCATTAAAGCGTGTAATGTGTTATTTATGAAGTGTTATCTTGGGTTAGAAAGGGAAACCTTGCACATCAGAAAAAAGGAGGAGTTTCACAAAATGATCCCTATACAGCATATTTTACATGGAGCCTGGATTTTAGTTATGCTATATATTACAGTAGCAAAGTCATTTCCGCTGGTGTGAACGATGTCTGGAATGATGATGTACCCCACTGACTGTATGTACATTATTAACTATAGACATTTCAGCAATTAGCTAAAGTGTACCAGCACGACACGAAAAAACATGGCTAACCATTCTGAGCTGCTCCACACAATTTATACACTGCGGTCCTACACTTAGCTAATTGCAATGTTATGTAAAACAGCTTCTTCATGCTCTCTGCTGGGTTGTCCAGTCTTATCCAGTAAAATGTCACATTTTAAAAAGTCTTTTTGTGCTTTTTACACAAGCTGCTTGAGTTTTCTCAGGTGTTGCATTACAGGTAGAGTCCATTGTGTTTTCAGACACATTTCTATTTTTCATGTAAACTGCTTTGCCCCTGGTTAAAGTGGAAGTATACAGTATGTAAAGTCTCTTAACAGCTTCTCTTCTGACAGAGGGATGACGATGGATCGCTGCAGTGTAGAAAAAGGATGAAGATGGTGGCGTCAGTCAAAAAAAGCTCACACAGCTCTTCGTGTGTCTTCTTTCACAGACGATCCTTTGCTGAAGCAGTTAACTGAAAATTAGGTTAATGACAGCATTATAACAACCATCTTCATAATTATTGCATATCTTTTAAGCCTTTATCACAAAGCATGTATGCATCCTACAAAAATGACAAAAAACCCTAATCAGGGCTGGGATTCCAGCCATCCAGCTCTCATTGGTGTACCTAAACACGCATACTTATTGATACATTTTTGCTAGAACTTTCCTTTGTCACTCTGAATCTTCCATTGGTCAGACTGGTGACCTGGGTGAATGCGTCCTTCTACCTTTCAGACAAGTCACAGGGACATTAAACTAAGCGAGCTTATTTCAATGGTTTTTATGATTTATGATTTATGATTTATGACCCAGTGTACTAGTCAGGTGTGTATGGCACGAAGGGCATTCGAAAAGAAAAGATAAATCACTAAAGAGAGAGTGGGAAGCAACAGAGACAGATGGCGTGTATGTGATCTCTAAAGTGTCGGCTATTGCGTGGCGGTAACCCATGCGCCAGTAAAAATAGCATTGATTAGGACAGGAGGACGGGCCCGTGTTCTGAAGAGGGCAGCAGATGTGCTTTATGTAACATGCACCGCAGCAAAGTTAAAAAAAAATAAAAATAAAAATTCCACTCGAGACTGGAGCGGCTCACCCATTCAGGGAGGAGCTGTGCGCTCCTTAAAAGGCGTATCAACCAGCGGCCATTGAACTGGCCCAGCTGGAGTGCCTCTACTGTTACAGGTCAGATTTCTCTTACCTACAGTCACGGATAAGCCACGGCAGCCATCGATGTGGGCCTGCACAGTGACAGTTCAAAGATCAAACATTGAAAATGTGCAGGATCAGTGCTGCACCAGGGTACACATACTTTTTTTTTTTTTTTACCAAGCTATAGCAATTACACACAAACTCCAAGTAATTCATGGTGCAACAGTTGGTGCTGGCCCTGTTGTGTAGTCGTCAAGGTTTACTGATATAGCACACACAAGCAATTATACTCTCCTTAATATCCTTAATGACAAAATTACTTAAAAGACAAAGATATTTCTCTTAAGTGTGTGATATTCATTAGAAAGTGTGCATAGAGTGTATTCACCTTTCTGGGGGTGATTTTTCACTCGGTTTCTGGTCTTGCTCAAGCCTGTGGAGTTATAGAAGAAACTAATTTTTGGCCTGGAGTGTAATAGAAAGTGTACAGAAGTAAAACTTAATGTCCTTGTGGAATATTTGCACCTCAAGGTTTGTCTACATGCTACCTGCCCAGTGTAAATGCAGGGTGCAGACTTACATTCTCATAATGTTCCTATTAGTTTCAATGTAGTTACTGAATAATAATTATTAAGTAGTTATTAAATAACATACTTCAAAATTAATTCACCAGTGGTTAATTGTCATTGCTGCTTGATGGTCATAAACAAAGGAGACTGTAGCTTCAGTAATTTTCATTAGTGTAGTGCTCTTCACTACTGATCTGGACACACTGCACAGATTAGTGACATTTCTGCTTACACATAAAATATTCAATTCATGAAAGACCTGGAAGTTATCTGAATTGATTCAGTTAAACAGCTTAATTGTGCAGTTGTTTAATACTGTTAATGAAGGACACCAAATGTGTGTGTTTGTATTTATGTATGTGTATGTATTTATGTGTGTGTATGTGTGGTTGAGGGGTCAGTTGGAGGTGGGGGAGTTTATAAATTCTTGTAAAGGCCAGATGACACTTGAGCAGCACCTAACTGCGAGCCAACCCATGAGCCCCTGCAGTTTTACCTTTCTGTCTGGGCCTTGAGACGCTCCTCATCATACCTATGGAAAGCAGGGAACACACTTAGTTATCTCACTGACACACACCGTTCACACTGTACCTTTCATATACCTGAAACCCTCAACACTGCATCTGAACCCTATTCACTGGAACCTGAGCCCATCAACAGTTTGCCATTTATAACATTATTTTGTGTGTTTCCAAATGCTATATGAAAAATTCATTTAAAATGGGTTATTTAGCTAAATTTGAAAAAGGAGCTCTATAGGTAGATGCAAAATGTACTTGTTTAACCTGACCTATTCGTAGTTATTGGAACTTTTATTGAACCTTTTTTCTTTTGTTGTAATTTTCATAGATTTATAGTCAATTTACAATTAATGTCTGCGGATTGTTTCATTATAGTGTATTATTATAATTATCATTTTTTAATCTTTTGACCCCTCTATGTATATGTGCACTTTGCGATTTTGGACCAAAAATGAAAAAGTGCTACATAAATATTAGATTATTATTAAAACGATTAATAAAAGCCTATTGCCATTAATGGGATCTCATCTGCATATTGGCCTTAACTAGCTTTCGCTATTAGCCATGTTTACCGTTTATGTTAAATTACTTAAGTAATAACCAGTTATTCATTAAATATTTTAACTGCCTCAATCAGAACAACAAAAAAAGTTACAGTCGGTCAAAGGGAGTCTGTATTTGATCAACACGGCCTCACATGACTCGAGTCATATGAAAGGTTAAGGTTACGGTTGACATTTTTGACATTTTGACCTTTTAGCTTTCAGGACAGTGTTGTGTTGTGGCCTTTTTAGATTTCAGGTCAGTGTTGTGTTGTTTCCTCTTAAGAGGTGTATTAACAAAGTCAGGCTTTTAAACTTTTGGCTGTCTCAGAGGCTCCACCTGCTGGTGGTATGTACTCACTGCAGCACACACTCAGGTATCTGCACATGCTCCATCGGGACAATCTGAGCCAACTCTTCCAGACTCTGCACATAGCGAACCTTATCCAGGAACTTCACACTGCCAGACAAAGTGGAGCAATCAGATTATTATGCTCACCAGTAACGACATAGCTAAGGTAATGATTTAAAGACAAATTCTATTATTTTATCAAAGAAATGCTCTCACCTGATAAAGGGGCGAGAGATGGCCAGAACAGTCCGGATAAACCAGGATGGGTGTGCAATAATGAGACATTTGAGATTCTTCCTCAACCTTGAAATAATAAAATACAACAATATGTCTATACTTACTGTATTTATCAATAATAATGTGGAACACACACTCTTGCAGAATGTACAAAGACAAAAATGCCACACTGCACTAATCTATATGTTTGGATATCGGGCAATGAGTCGCTTGACATAAATACCTTCTATCAATCATCTGGTAGCATCTCTTGAGCCAGCTGATGCCCGGCATCCTCCTGTGTGGAGTTGCTCCATTTAGGTAGATGATCATGTAGTCCTCAGCTACTAGCAGCTCCAGACTGCTGATGGCATACCTGTGTGAGACACACACATGGGAATATTCAAACCCATTCTAAACCAAGTAGTACCAATATACTGCAGCAGTCGAGGTAATCTGACTCTACACACCGAACCAGAAGTTAAGAGTCTAGCTCTTTTACTTGACTGTGAGTTTAAATTACACATTCTTTCAAATCAAAAGCAGCTTTTCTCTTACTAGATGTCATAGGGCAGTGGTGGCTCAGTGGTTAGGGCACTGGACTACTGATCAGAAGGTCGTGGGTTCAAATCTCAGCTGCCACTGTTGGGCCCTTGAGCAAGGCCCTTAACCCTCCCTGCTCCAGGGGGCGCTGTATCATAGCTGCCC
>JAOUQW010029165.1:0-10033 GCA_028565825.1 Olivaichthys viedmensis | reverse complement strand
CTGAAGCTGCTGGCCCGTATCTGCATGATTTTATGCATTGCGCTGCTGCCACATGATTGGCTGATTAGATAATTGCAAGAATGAGAAGGTGTACATGTTCCTAATAAAGTGCTCGGTGAGTGTACATAAAACATGATGAATAAGCACCAATTCTTGTCTTTAAAATTCATTTTCTAAATGGAAAAGAACAAACCTTTGATACAATCTTGAATTTCCACCTGTGTGATATTTTCTCTAGTCTTACAGATATACTGAGATCAGAGTCACAGCTAACAGATACCTTTGGAAGAGATTCCTTCATCTGCAGGCACAAACATAAAAACAGCACTATAAGTATAAAAGACAAAGTAAAAAAAATGAAGACACAAAATAAAATTGCCACTGTGAGTGAACACTTGAGGTATTCATTTGAGCCCAACTGAACTTAAAGGAACACAAGTTATTTCAATACTGGTGGTTTCAAAATAAAAAAAATTTCATAGTTTCATAATTAATATTCTAGTACCCAATCATCTATTTATGTGACTATTAAGCATATCTTGAACTACCAGAAGCTGCACAATGTACGTACAATCTTTTCTTTGTTTTCCCTATGCCTGTATTCTTCTAGTAGAGTGTCCTGGTAGGACAGAAGACCCTTCTCAGTTGCTGCCTTTGTTTTCTTTCGTGCAGCCCTGTGTCGATCTTTCCATTCCTGAAGTTCTTCTATACTGTGTGCCTCCATGCAACTATCTCCATATTCACAAGTTGCCATTCTGTTGGAAAATATAAATTTTACACTAATATTTAGTTAGCTCACACAGCACACAGGCACATTGAGCTTACACTATACAAACATGTAAGGCCAAACCTGCTTCCTACCTTTGACACAGCCTAAAAGATTCGTTTGTCGGTGGTGGGTCACGGAATCTCCATGTGGATGTTGGGTCTTCAAAGATCAATTTTCTGTGTTTCACAGTGAAGCAGTGGTTCATGAATTCCTCATATGTTGGTGACAGACATTTACAAAGGAGACAGTAGTGTTGCCGTTCTTGCTTTTGCGATGCTACACGCAAGCTTGTTCCAGATCCCTGTGCTTGCAGTCTCTGGGAAGCACAGAGCAGACTTGAACGATCTAGACTCTTATGATTCTCTGACATCCACACAGTCATCTCTACTTGGCTATGGGCAAACCAGCAATGGTGAGCACCATGCCAGCATGGCTCTCCCTTTGCTATGTACCTACAGTACCTCCACTGTTGGACATTACGTTTGGGCTGGGGCCTGATCTCATCATAGGCCTGTTTATCTTTATGTTGAAAGATCAGAACGGGATTCCATTTATGTCCAGATTTACATGTGCCTGAAACGTTTAACGAGATCTTTTGAGGGCTATCATGGAAGCAGGTCTTGCAGATTTCAACAAATGTTCCTTGGAATCCAGAAAGAATTCCCTCCTGTACCCCAAGGCATCCTACTGGTAACTTTTCCTGGTGACTTGGAGGTGTGAAGTCATTGCCTAATAGGTTGAAGAGCTGAGTGAGCTCAAGACATTCCTTCTTCATAAAGTTCCATACTGCAGCTTCTTCTTCGCTTCTGGCAAAGGAACAATTACGTCCATGCACTGCACATCCCTTCCCCTCAGTATAATGCCAGCAAACTGCATACTTTAAAGGTCTTGGGAATTTTGGCATTGGGGCCACTTGTCTCCATTGGTTGTTATTACCTTTCTGCCTGGCCAATAGAATGTTACTTGAGCACTGGTGGGAAAGTTTCAGAAGAACGAACGAAATCTCAGTCTTCCCTTTACAGCATCGGCTACATCTTAGACACAAATCAAGTGTTTGTTGTAATTTGTATAAGTTGTGGTTATCACTATTAAGAGGCATTGTCACCACAGAGGTCATTTACCTATGAACAAAAGATTCAAAAGGGAAATGTAACTAACATGCTATGTTTTATTACAATTAATCATGAACATTACATTATAAGTTACTATTAATTATATTTTGTGGCTATAGGCAATGAATTTCTTTTCATTTACCATGTCAGAGTAATATATCAACTGTTTATAGATTTATTTAATTTTTTTTACATTTTTAACAACATGACTCATATACTCAAGATAAAGATCTTTTGATTGACAACTGTAAACAAGAGAGAGCAATACCAGTTGACCTCTAAATACAGTTAAATGTATTTTTGTCTCACCTATGATACTACAGATGTAGCAATGTATGCCCAAATCCGTGAAAATTCATTACAATGTATTTCTAACTAGTTTACATTATTTATGATAGAGCACTAACACTTCTATGATAACTATTAACTTTAAATCAATATAATATATTAGGAATTATATTCATGAAAACACAATCAAACTTCTAATTATAACAATTACATTGAGCAATTCTATACAAATAAAATAAAAGAAATCCCAACTTACCTTCACATCTCATTTTCTTTCGAAGATGTATTTATGAAGTACAATAAAATAAGCCCCATCAAGTTCAGTACTTGTTTTCTGCTGTAACACAGTCATCTGTGCCTTGCAGAAAGCTGTCTGTACCGGGAAGTGTGATGTAATATTTATATGTCTCCACACCCCACTGCCCTCGTGACCTGCCTGGAAACTAATCTAGCCAACGCTGTTTGCACATTTGTACAACAGAGCCAGCACAGACTTAGGTTTCAGTTTCATTATTGCAGAAATACAGATAACATGCACACACGTCAACCCACA
Organism: Olivaichthys viedmensis; assembly: GCA_028565825.1. NCBI lineage: Eukaryota > Metazoa > Chordata > Actinopteri > Siluriformes > Diplomystidae > Olivaichthys > Olivaichthys viedmensis. Next base: position 7,311 of record JAOUQW010029165.1, on the reverse strand, counting down.
CTCAGGAAAACACACACACATACAATCATGAAATCATTGTGCTTTAGTTAACGTTTACTTTAGAATGTAAAATATATAAACACTTACATATTTAACAATTTGTATTTTACTTGTATCTCTCTCTTTGGTTAAAAAAATTAAATAATTTAAGCAGTCTTGTATGAGAAGAACCACTTAAAGCTGAAGATGCTACTTGAATTATTTGCTGTTTAAGGTATAAACATTTTATTTACCATTTATTTTAGCTTACACATAGCCTGGTAACATAGAAGAATAACAATCTGGAATAAATACCCATGAACCAAGTGTCTTATTATAATTTCACATCATTTTATTCCTAATATTATTCGATCTTTCATTCTTACACAGAGAATTCGTACTGTTTGTTTGTGACTTTGGAGGGAAATCTCATACAAGCTAAAGAGGTCTGTGCTGAAGTGAATTGATAATGTTTACATAAGTGTTAGCTGATGTATCATTAACCACTAGTCAGCACACAGTTACTCAGTTATTTGTGAAAGGTTCAATGATTACATCAAATTTAGATTACACTAAATAGCAATGCAACATCTCAAGGCATCCAAAGATGATTAAGACATTTACTTTGGTAGTCTGATTAGAATAGAATAGAAAGCTCCTTTATTGTCACATATACAAGTACAGTACAGTGAAATTGATTCTTCGCATAGCCCAGCATGCTGGTAAGCTGGGGTCAGAGCGCAGGGTCAGCCATGATACAGCGCCCCTGGAGCAAGGGAGGGTTAAGGGCCTTGCTCAAGGGCCCAACAGTGGCAGCTTGGCGGGGCTGAGGTTTGAACCCACCTTATATATATATTATATGTTATGTTATATTTCAGTTGTTCCACTCCTTTCAATATCTATGTGCATTTTAGTGAAAAGCCATTTACAGTTGTGACATCAGAGCAGTAACACAAGATTAGGTAGAGGTAAAATGAAAACTAAGCAGCTGAACAAAGTTTCATTTTCTCAGAATTGCAGAATTGCTTAACTATTTCCTCTGACCAGAGCTCAGCCTTGCATAACATACCAACAGCAATTCTCTCTCTCTCGCTCTCTCTCAAACACAAATACATGCAAATGCTCTGATGCAGATCCTTCTAGGTGTTGACTAGAAATTCATTATCCTTTGTACATTAAACTTTGCGTGGCCTTGATGACAGAGGTAGCGTTCAAAGATTAAGTTTCACTTCTGTTTTGCTTATAACCAAATCCTTTAGTCCATTCTCTCCCTTTACGCAACTGTTGGCAAAAGACATTGGCTCTTATGCATAAAAGTTGCTTAGGCCCACAACCAAATCTAAACATAATAATACAGATATACAACACGAAATAACGTCTTGTGCGCTTCTTTGCTGTCAGTTCTGAGGCTACCATATAACCTCAGACAGCAGCAGTATTTATTTACTTACTTATTTATTTACAGTATTTATATTTATGAATCAATACCATACAATTATAAGGTTCTATATTTGACTATTTCGGTAAAAAAATGAGTTAATGTTATAAATGTACTATTTACATACCACAAAATATATGTGAGAAGTTTTACACCAAAACATGGCTGTGACGTCGGCGAAGAAGATGTGTGAGCAGGAAGCATTTTAAAATCGGGAAAATGCTCTTTGTTTGGCAAACACACTCTTACAGCACAACAACGTAGCTTGGTGGTTAAGCCAGAGAACTGAACTAAGTTGAAAAGTTGTATCTGCTTTGACCCTATTGAGAGTCGAAACTTTATGGCTCAATATCTTAAAATCACAGAATTGTCAAATAGAACCTTATAATTCCAAGGTCTCAAAATATTAATAATATTCGCTGCTAACACTAGCCAGCTAGCTAACATGAGCTAATCTGACAGTATTTCTGACAGGATCTTTAAGTCTAGCATTAGCAAACCCAACAGGCTTTACTGCTAACATTAGCCAGCTAGCTAACATGAGCTAACTGCTAAAATTAGCTAGCTAGCTAACATGAGCTAATTTGACAGTATTTCTGACAGGATTTTTAAGTCTAGCATTAGCAAACCTAACAGGCTTTACTGCTAACATTAGCCAGCTAGCTAACATGAGCTAACTGCTAAAATTAGCTAGCTAAAATGAGCTAGCTAGCTAACATGAGCTAATCTCACAGTATTTCTGACAGGATTTTTAAGTCTAGCATTAGCAAACCTAACAGGCTTTACTGCTAACATTAGCCAGCCAGCTAACATGAGCTAACTGCTAAAATTAGCTAGCTAGCTAACATGAGCTAATCTCACAGTATTTCTGACAGGATTTTTTTTAGTAATAGAATGTTCATAATCATTACTGCTGATGTTGGCCAGCCTGCTAACCTGAGCTAACTGCTAACCTGACAGGATTTTTAAGTCATATTCATAAATGTTTTTTAATTTTCACTACTAATGCTAGCTAGACAGGATATTTGAGAAAACCTCTTCACCTGCAATCACCAAACTTACGCCTACGCAGAAGCGTTTCAGCTGTGTGGTTTTGAGTCCATATATGGGCATAAAGACACACCTATCTATGCATCTCAAAGACACACCATGCAGACAGACCCTTCCCCCATCAAACCTACCACTGCCGCCCTCTTTCCTCCCTGAAGGTATTCCACACCTCATCACCCCACGTCCCTTCAGTTTATGTCTCTGGTTGCCACAGTATGTCCACAGCACACTCAGCGCGTCCGCCGTGTTTGGAAGGCCGAGACTCACTTGTAAACAAATGCATGTTTTCAGCAGGTTTATCCTTATGAAATCGGCTGTAAGAATCTGTGTTAGGTTTCAGATGCTCCTTCATTATCAGTAAAAAGGTCAAAAAGTGTTATTAATAGAATAATAAAATAAAATCAAATCTAAATGATATTTCCGAATGTCACATACATGTGGACTTTTATTCCACGTCGCATGCTGTTTGTTTTGGATTTTGGCAAATCTATGGCAAGGTTTGTTTTCTTCAATTATTTTTTTCCACTCTTTGGCATAGTGTTCTTGTGTCTATGTTTCTTCCATTTCTAAATGATGGTTTTCACTGTTGATAATGGTAAACCCTACCCTGCTGAAAAATCCAGCTTGGTCTGACCAGTTACCAGCTGCCAAAAAACAGGCCGAGCTGGTCAAACTGGTAGACCAGCTTACCCAGCTAGGAATTTATTTTTCAGCTACTTTATAACTTGACTGAATTGATCAGTAAATGTTTGCAATTTTCTAATTGCCTTGCTGTTGTGTTATTTTCTTGAAACAATGTGTCTACAATGTTACATTAGTAGCGGTAATTCATAATCTGTCTCCATCTACCAACTTGACCAGCTTGACCTGTGTTTTGGCAACTGGTGGCTGGTCAGACTAAGCTGAATTTTTCAGCAGGGTAGCTAGCAAACTTGGCTGCTGGTTATAATTATACAATATAGTAGTTAGTATAAAATAACTAAAATAGTTAATGTACTGTAACTATAACTACTTTTATACAGGCTTATGCCAGACGTTATTAGATATTATGTATGCTATATAACACATTATAAATGCATTTATAATGTATAATGAATACAGGATTCATAGGACGTGTTACTGAAATAACTTCATACATAGACATTAACTTCACTATTTTGTATTTGTCTTAGAGATAAGTATAAACCTTTATATCAGAATGTTTTTAAGATCATGAAAAACATATTCAATAAGGTGAGTGCAGACTTTTGAGTGGTACTGTACATATATGTGGAATTCATGTACTTCTATCCATTAAAACAACATTATATTTCTGTAATGTATACACTATAAGTTCTGTTGATCTTGTACGACATGAGTCTCTGGAATTTTAAGCATTGTAAATAATGTTCTATTGCACTCATGAACTGCTTAAGCTTTATAGTACTTCATCATAGTTTGAGTGCTCCCTCCTCTTATTCATTAGGTTTGTTATGGGTTTTTATGCGCCTGTACAGTAGTGTCCTTGAGGTGAGGAACACGGTTCATGTCTTGTTGGGGTTAAGCGTTATCACTCCAACCAGAGGATTGTCATTGTCAAGCCTCCTTTACATCTTGAGCCGACCAGAATTAGTGATGCTTATCAATAAGAGTCATGTTGCCTGGCCCTGAAATTGCCCAGTCAATGGTCTAAACAAGCATACAACAAATATGGAAATTGGGAGAGTAGAGTGGCAGACAGTGCAAAAGAATGCAGCAAAAACAATCCACAACCGAACAACACAATGACAAATTGGAGCCATCACAAGCCATTACGTCTGCTGTCATCAATTTCCAGCTGATAGAGGAAAAAGGTGCATAAAAAAGAAAATGATGATTGAGTAGAGTATCTGGATGGATTAAAAAATTAATGACTAAAAAGACATTATCAATTAGGAAAACGGGGACAGGGGACATTAATACTTTTTTTGTTTGCAGTCTTTATTTTTGTAAGAATGCCACTTTTTGCAGGTTTTCCTTAATGTATAATGTGTGATTTGACATTAATTATATTAGTAGCGTTAGACAAAAGAAACAAGGAGACAAAGAGACAGCAGTGCAACCGATTGCTCATGGCACTTTAGTGTTTCAGTGTTGCCCAGAAATTGAAATAATAATCTTCTTTTTCAAATAAGACTGATAAAATATAAACATCTATAATAAAATAAACCCCAAGCCATAAAATAAAGGCTCATGCTTCCATAGGTAATTTGTTCTTATGCACATATAAATATATTAGTTTATCATTGCTAAGGAGATTAAAAAGATCCTGAAAATATCGATAGACTGAAACTATTGCATCATCATCTTTTTACATGATAGGCCACAGCTGTGATGGTAAATGTTTTAAAGTCAACTGATATTGCCTTACCTTACTGTAAATATAGGTGTCCCTCGAGGTTGTATCCTATCTCTGTTTTCAATACATACCAACAAAATAACACACAATAACAATAATTTGACCCTTAACAGATATAGAGATGACATCGGCACTTGTGGGATTCCTGGCAATCAATAACTGGCCTCCTATTTTAAGTATATGGATATACTGAATACCTGGGTTGGGATAAATTCTCTGAAACTGAACATCACAAAAACGAAAGATTCGTGTTGCGTGTCAATGTTTCTGTTTAGTTTAAAGAGTGTTAATAAAGCGAATGTTAAAACAACTTTGCGCCTGTGTCCTGCTTCACCGCTGCAGCCGATCGTGACACATTTGAAAAGGCCCAACAAAGGCCTTTCACTTTTAAGAAAAGTGCTGCAGAGTTTTAACGTAAATAAGGACATTTTAACAGCCATCTGTAAGTCACTAATCAAATCTGTGCTCACCTTCATCTTCAATGGTTCAACAAGTCTGCCAAAAGCAAAAATTTAATATCAAGGAAAAAATAACTGAGAAACCCCCTATCTCAGTGCAACAGACCCTTCTCATCCCCTATACACCTCTTCTCAGCTATTCCCCTCAGGGTGGCATTTTAAGGTTCCACGTGCAAAAAAGAACTTTAAAAAATATATTTTAATTGCTTCAACAGTTAAAAGAATACTCGAGTGTTTTGCACCTGAAGTATGCATGTGTCGCGCGCGGCCACACGCTTTTGTTGTGTTTGTTTAGTTGCCGTTGTCCCGTGATGTTATCCTGTCCACCTGTGTGTCGTTTGTGTGTAATCAGTGTAGGTATTTAAGCCCTCATGTTCCCCGTCCAGTTTGTCTTGGATTGTTTCATCTCATGTTGTGTAGAGTGTCTGTAGGTGTATGTTTAGAGTGTACAATAAATGTTTAAATGCTATCGGCTTGCGCCTGTGTCCTACCTCCGCTGTTACGTTTGTGATACTAACCTTCTAAATGGTAAACTACTGGTTTGGGAGAAAACAATTTCATCTGAATTAAAAACTACTTATTTTAAAAAAATTACATTTTGATTCAGAAATAAATATAAACATGGGCATTAACTTCACTATTTACATTTATCTTAGAAACAAATTCCAACCATGAGCCTTTATCAAAATGTCTTTAAGACAATGAAAAATATAGATTTAATCTAGTGTTGAAACTTTGCACTGCTAGTGTAACTAAAACCATATTAACACACCACTAACTGGTGAAAACTAGCCAAAGTACAAGCTGTTTTAAACACGTCAGAATATTTTAATCACTAACTGGGTTTTTTACTTAAGCAGTTTCGATCCCCTCGGAATATTTTGATCATGTCAGAAAAGTATTTTTGATCACGTTGGGGTCACCAACTGTAGCGGGAGAACTTAATTTGCATAACACAAAGCAAGGACTAATGTATACAAAGTGAGATCAACAGACGTAAAAGTTGAATGTGTTGCTTGGCTTTTATAAAAAGCCACTGAAGGCCTTTATTCCTGCAGCAGATGCTACTTTGAGGATTTATTGATTCTATTTGATGTTGAACAGAAAGAGGGAACGAGTGTGTGATGTTGTTCCTCCCCGCATTGATCTGCGAGGTGTGTGTTTAATATTCATCACATCCTCAAATTCACTCTCATTGATTAACTGACAGCTACATAGCTGCTATTAATATTTATTTATTTATTTCAAAAACGTATAAAATGCAAAACTCTGAATACAAAGCTGGAAGTTTTAGTCTGATGATAAAAAAATCTTTAATATCTTAATCAATCTTTTTGGACAGGCCTTTTTAACGCCTTGGAAATCCTAGATGTAAAAACGATTTCCATTGAGCGAGAAAAGTTTGTCGATGTGTGAGCTTTTCAGACGCACGGCGGCAGAATACTTTATGATCATTTATAACGTCACATAGAAAGATGCTTCTTTTGGATTTAATTATTTAAATTCATAAAAAAGGAATAATATATTTTTTTAATCTCCTTTTTCATTTTTTTTTTTTTTATCCCATGATCCTAATGTAAACAAATCAAAATGTTTTTATTTCACATTGTTGCTGCTGTAGTTTGGGGTGTTATTTTGGTTCTTTCCATTTGCCAATTTGGGGTCAGACACTTCCTTCTGTTCTTCCTCTTCCCCCTACTCATCCTTATGCCCTACACTTCCTCCTACTCTTCCTCTTCCTCCTACTCATCCTTATGCCCTACTTTTCATTATGTTCTTCCTCTTCCTCCTACTCATCCTCTTCCTACTACTCATCCTTATAAATGCCCTGTGTATTTATTGTTCTGTGTATTTATTGTCCTGTGTATTTATTGTTCTGTGTATTTATTGTGTATTTATTGTTCTGTGTATTTATTGTTCTGTGTATTTGTTCTGTGTATTTATTGTTCTGTGTATTTATTGTTCTGTGTATTTATTGTTCTGTGTATATTTGCACTCGTCCTCACTGT
>JAOUQW010029164.1:0-10033 GCA_028565825.1 Olivaichthys viedmensis | reverse complement strand
CTGCTCTGGCCTGGTTCACTAACGTATTTATAGACACCTCTTCAGGCCAGCACACACACACACACACACACACACACTACCATGTCAGTGTCACTACTGTGCTGATAATGGACCACCACCAAAATAATATCTGCTCAGCAGTGGTCCAGTGGTGGTAGAGAAGAGCAGGTAAACTGTGCTGGTCAACAGATGGGTTACAGTCCGTAATTGTTGTAATTGTACCCACAAGGTGACCTATATAGTGGATTTACATGAAAAAGCCATCACTAAGTGTATATGCATAATGTACTTTGGTGGGTAATAACCATATATATACAGTATATATAGTTTTGGATCAGCTGTGTTATAGAAGGTCATTAAATTCCCTGTTTCTCAGTAGTACAACACTTATGTATACATTACACACACACACACCGAGTTGCCAGTTTATCAGGTACACCCACCATATAGGTGCATATAGGTGCGCATTGTTTTTTTTACATTTTGTCAGTTGCTGCTTGGATTTATCCCTAACATACAAACAATTTCTCACAAACGTTGTGCACTAATGGGGCTTATCCAAGCCCTTCGTTTAAGCGGAGTATATGTGCTGTGCATAGAGAAGCACGCGCGACCTCTGTCAGTGTGTATGATACTCACAGAAGGGTCTAACGAGGCCTTTCTCACACAATGTTCTCAAGGTGGAACGCTTCACTTTTCTGTCTAATGAAAGTGGAAATGCACAAACAGCGCGGAATGACGACTGGGGCACGCGTCCCACTGTTTTCAACAAATGTTGCCAAACTTATCTGGTTCTGAAACATTGTTTCAGCCAGTGTGCAGGCGGCAGGGCACTCCCGGGCTCTGATCTCAGGGGTGTGTGTGTGTGTGTGTCAATGTGAACCCAGGCTAAACTGTTTTGCTTGTACAGTTGTGTGTGTTTTTAAAGAAAGAAAAGAAAGAAAGTAACCCTTTGCATGGTTGCATGTGTGTGTGTGTGTGTCAATGTGAACACAGGCTAAACTGTTTTGCTTGTACAGTTGCACGAGCTGCATGTGTGTGTGTGTGTGTGTGTGTGTGTGTGTACACAGGCTAAACTGTTTTGCTTGTACAGTTGCACGAGCTGCATGTGTGTGTGTGTGTGTGTGTGTGTGTGTGTGTGTGTGTGTGTGTGTGTGTGTGTGAGAGATGCCCAGTGAGCCTGCAGTGCCAAATGCTTTCCGTAACCATATCGCAAGACCGTTATAATTGTCACGGTCTGCCCAACCATTAAAACATATTTAAGCAAGTAAATAGCAAAACCTTAGCTTAACTAGCTAGCATTGTTTCAAGGCATTCAAAATGGAATCAGGACCAAATGTTATTCAAACCCTTCCATTCATGCTAACATCATATTGAGCCTAAATGTTGATCTGCGTTTTGCTTAAAAGACTTGGTTCACCTTGAAAGTGCTGGAAAAATTATTGTGTTTCACTTTAAACGGGCTGTACGAACCCTGTATTTAAGTAAATGCTTGTGTGTGTTTGGTTTGTTGCTGCTCACTTACCCATCCTTTATTTATTTATTTATTTAAAATGCAGCCTGCATTAGTTGTGTTGCTCTTGCTCCTGTTTTGCTTACACATGCCGTGTAAAAGCTCATTCGCCTGCTTATGAACGTGTAAATTGGAGTAAATGACAACTTTTCTCAACCCAACAGGAGCAAGTCCATGAGCGACATCACCCTAGAGTCCATACCACAGGAGACCGAGAGCAGCACATCTTTTGATTCCTTGGGGTCGTGGAAGGGTCGCCAGGGGAAAGCCACGACGGTCTTCCTGCAGCCGTCGGTCATCGAGAAACTGCGGCCGGAGCAGATACGGCATTTTCAGACCCGACTGAAGGAGAACGAGGCCAAGTGGCAAGAGGTGAGTGGGGTATTGCCGGCTAAAGCAGATTTCCTCATTCCCAGTACAAGGCACAAGCGAGGGTGTTTAAGCAGGTCTCACGATAAACTGTATTACTTTAGTCCTACATTAATCATCCGGCAAATGTCTTTGGGGAGGGGAGTAGTAATGTAGCGCTCTTCCTGGAACCCTTTTCTGGAGTTTTCTGGCTTATTCACGACTTCAGCATCCACATGACACTGGTGACAGCTTTTATTTTGCCACTAGAGGGCGTTAGTGAGCTATATGGGGACTGAGTGGCAGCACAACTCCTGCTGAAATCCACACAAATCACAACTGACCTAAGCAGTTCTACTAAGACATGCTAATATTGCTATATGCCTCAGAGGATGTTAACTAATAATAGTTTCCTACAAGGCAGATGGCAGGATAAGTAGGTTAAGAGGAGAGAAGTTACTCCTGCTTCATGCCTGGGAGGCTGTTGTTTTAATACTACACTCCTACAAGGCAGATACTTGGGGAATGCATTCAAGTGGGTAAAGAGGAGAAGTTATTATTGCTATATGCCTCACAAGCTGATAAATGATCAATGCCTATAAAACAGACGTACAGACGTTTTAAACTTAAACGTTCTCGGTACTTGCTGCCGGTCTCGAATAGTGAATAAGCCTATATACTTCTATCTATCATTTATTAATTAATTAATTATTTTTATCTGATGGGGACAATACAGATAAACATTGATACATACAATGTAACACATGTTATGTACATGGGGCTTCTAGCTATAGCTAATTTGCAGCCCCTCTCCCTGGTTAGGGAGCGTATAAAACGTGTGTGTCAACAGATGTGAGATATTTTAAGACGTTGTCATGTTTATAAGTCATCGAAAATGTTCTGGAAAATGATTTCCTGAAAAGTAGGAATCCTAAAATCATTTTTTTTGGTACTTTTCATTCATTTATTCACACATGAGTCTATTCATTTGTATATCATTTATTTTTCTCGCCATATTCACTCAGATTTTTATTCACTTCAGTCATTATTCCAGTCTTTTTTATTTATTTATATATATATATATATTTTTAAATATTTTTGTCTTCCTCATTCTCCCATTCATGTGTTTAATTTTTGGCCGGTGCAGGACCTGAACAGGTGGAAGAGTCGCAGGCGGAGTGTGAACTCTGACCTGCACAGGAAGAAAGAGGAGAGAGCGCAACTCGAGTTTGTCACCAGTGGGACGGGCGAAAGGTAACGCACACCTGTGTTCAAACGTGTATGTGATCAGATTCGAATCTTTCCTTTGTTTTAAAGGAGCAGTTTGTAATTTTTAGCCGAACCAAATTGCAATTGCGGTGAACACATTTCCCCCTTTCTCCTCAACCCACTCTACCCCCTCTGTTGAAATTATGATCGCTTCCCAATGCTGTGATTGGTACGTCAATGATTTATTGTGATCCTACGTCCTTCAATCCGTGACCCGGAAATCGATTGAAGGCCGCCATCTTTAAGAATGTATCGGTGCTTTAAGTGCGTGCAGAGAAATTGAGGAGGTGGGACGCTTCCTGAGCGAAGACACACGGGTGCTTCCTAACATTGTGTGACTAGTGACTGGCAGTGCAGCTGTAAAAACAAGTCATCAATAAGTGAGGAAGTGAAGTTACTTCAAAGTGATGCTTCAGCGAGCAAGGGCGTCTCATTTAACAAAATAAGGTTGCCCTCGAGTCCTCAGATCTTTTCTTTCCTTGCATCGTTTCCTCGAGTCCTCAGAGGGGAGGGGCTAAAAATAAATATGAAGCACCCTATGTGTACCTCGTAAGTTGCCTTTTGAGGAAAAGAGGCAGAGCTGAGCGGCTGTTTAAATTGGGGGCAGGGCTTATTTAAGAATGGAAACGAAGGCCTGAAATGAAGATGCTAACCATATCCATTGCACGGCAATATTGAGAATCGGTTTTTCTAACGTGTCTTATGAAATTCTGTGATTATTGCATGTCTGGAAACACTTTCAAACATCACAACCTGCACCGTTTGAGAATATGCGTAAGCCATGTTATTCACGAGGCTTTTAAGTAGGTCCCTGCCATTTTTTTTGTTTTTTTTGTTTGGGGGTTTGTTTTGCCTGTGATATTTGATATTCCCGTCTCTCCCCCTCCGCCTCTTTTTCTCTTTTGTCCCTCAGTGAGCCAGAGGGCTTCCTTGTGTTCGCCGCGCACCAGCAGCCACGCGCCAGACCTCGGGAGCCCTCATCTGCCCACGTGCCCTCCAGCACAGCCCTTCCACCCTGCCAGCCTCATGTGCAGAGGGAGGGGCCAGAGCTGGCCTCCCTGGCTTCAGGCAATGCCGTCGCTCCTTCCACGGCCTCTACATCAACTTCCAGCTACAGCATGCCGGGACCCATGAGCTCACCTGGACCAGTTCCTGCAAATAGAGGCTGTTCTCTTACCAATGGTACAATTGAAGCTGGCCACCACACTCCTCCAGTAGTGACTACAGCTGTCTGTGTTGGTCAACCAGGAGCCTCTGACCACATGCAGCGCTCATCCCCCGCCCTGACAGCCTCTGCTCCAGACTCCAGCTGCTCAGCTCCGTTGCCCGTCCAGCGTGCCAAGTCCCTGGAGGGTGCAACGCAGGTGTCTGCTACGCTGCCCAGAGGCTTCCGCAGGTCAGAGGGCACCTCGAGGCTCTCCACAGGCGTCACGCCCAGACCTTTCGGGGCCAAGGCCTCCAGGATGTCCACTCTGCCCAGATTCTATTCTGTGAGTATTTAACAGGTCTTTTTACTTAAATTTATTATTATATATATATTTTTTTTTTTTGCCCTCCTCTTTGTGTTTGCATTTTTTATTTTATTTTATTTATTTATTTTTTGCCCTGAACTTCTATGCTACCTCTACCAAAACAGGCTATCTTATGCTTCGTTCTTCACATTAGCGTGGGCGTGGGCGTGTGTGGGCACAGTGCTCTGTGAGAAGTTTAGTGTTACTCGTCTCTGTACGATCGCTTTGCAGCTCATATAAATAATGGAACATGGTCACCATGCTACTTAATGCTCCTGTCACATAATGAAACCCGAACTTTTGTCCTAGTGCCCTGTTCCAACTGGTGTGCTTATTTTAAAGGGCCAATAATGTATCACATTTTCTTAAAAATAAATAAATAAAATCAAATAAAGAATAAATAAAAACTAATTTAAAATGTTAAAATATATATATTTTTAAAATAATAGAATTATAATATAATGTATAATAAAAAAAAGAAAGATATAATGTAAATTAATAATAGAATTATAAACATTAAACTTTTTTGTTGATTGCCAAGGAGACATCAAACGACTGGATTTCCCTCACCTTCGATCACATTTTCGCGCAATGATGTGCCAAGTTCAGCTTTTTAAAATGTTTTTAAAAGTTCCCTACTTTCTACGTGTCCTTTAAACCCCCTGCAGATGGACGACTCCCATAACAGCCTCATCAAAGGTCAACGAGCGCGACCCCAGCTTCCTGCATCTTTCACCTGCCAAGGAAAGGACACGACCCCAGATCACGAGGTTGACACCTGCTCGAGCGCACATGCTGCTGTCCAGTGGAGGAAGAAGGACGAGGCAGAGAGGGGGAAGGGGAGGGACTGTGCTCCTAGCATTCACTCCTTCATGTCCGCTAGTGTCCTGACATCACGTAAAGCCATGTCTGAGAGCGGGGAGGACGAGGTGAAGACAATGGGTCCATCTTTAATGACCTTAATTACCATAATTACCATAATCCCGGCAGTCCTCTTATTAATATTACGACCTCTGTGAAATGGCAAAGGTATAGTGTTGAGCTATATGGCAAGTTCCCAATGTAGTAGTTTTACTAGAGTTAAATGTAGATGTATAGGCTGGCGTGTTTACCGTCGGGTCCATGTTATACCATCCTGTACTTTTATACCAGGGGACAGGATTTGAGTAGAACACGCAGTATGCACCAGTATGTCGAAGTTCTCAAGTTTCCCCACAGAATGCAATCACATGACCACCTGCCTCAGGTGACATGTTCTCCGTCTCTCGATCAGGCGGGTCACCATGATGTGCAAGTCAGTCTGAATCAGATGCCCAGCAGCGACAGGAACTTTGGGTTTCAGGCTCACTGGGATTCCACAGGCGCCAGCATCCTATCTGTTCAACCAGGTAAGAGACGTGACCGCACAGCTCGCGTCTGGGTAGGGTTTGCACCATAACTGCTGAAATGACCGCCATTATTTTTGCACAATATTGGAATCTGCAAATTGAGGAGCCAAACGGTTTTATCTAAATAAATAAATATCTCGAAATGAAGAGAGTACGCAAGGCTCCATAGTAGGGAAACGATTGGCTTGTGATTTTGAATGCACCAGAGTCGGTACACACGGATATCTAACGTATCTAGCTAAGCTCGTCGATTATGGTTAATTAAGTGAAAAAAAACTGACGATTAAAACGTGATTAAATTGTGCGGCCCTCACCGTATTGCAAGCGGTGAAACTTGAAATGATGGTTTCTTTCCATTGACTATGAAGGAAGACTAATGTGTTGGAGTGCCCAATCTGTTTAAGGCTGACTTGCTGTTTCCCATGCTGTAGTAAGACTATCTGCATCATTCAGTGTGGTGATGGTGATGATTAGAAGTGTTATTTAAGCTCCGGTGTTACTGGCAGTGAAAAACAGTCCAATAGTAATATTGAATGCAGGGTATTGGTTAGTTATAGGAATGTTTTCTTAAAGCCATGTTTTAGCTGATGCTTATCTTTACTGTGTGTCTGTGTACACAGAGAGAGACGGGTATGAATGAATGATTGATGGTGAACAGTGAAGGTGTTGCTTACTGTGCATCAGTCTGATTAGTTATACATGTTAATGCACTCAACACAATCTCCTCATTGCCATGTTCGTGCACTATAAAAGTTTATAGCTCACTAAAATGCAATTATATAGCTGAATGTAAAAGTTTATAGTGCACTAAAATGCCATCATACAGCTGAATGTAAAAGTTTATAGTGCACTAAAATGCCATCATACAGCTGGGTGTAAAAGTTTGCATCCCTCTTGGTTTCTGGGGGAAATTCTTTTGCAAAACAGAAAAAAAAACCTGTCAGATTCACAAAAATCAGAAACAAAGAAACAAACAGCAGGAGATCTTTAAAAAAAAAAAAAGCCTTTAAAAGACAAATGGACAAAGTCCACATTTTACAAAAATAAATAATTAAATTTCCCTATTAATATTTTAACACGTTTTTTGCACTGTAGTAAGCATATATAGTGAATAGAAGCTGTTTGGGATTCGGCCTTGCTGTGTGTTGGGGGGGATTCATGCATGTAGGCTCGTTAATATTTGCATGCGTTCGAATACTAAATTGTTTGAACAAATGGCATTTGAATGTTAATTAGTTGTAGAAATTTGACAGCCGCAGTAACCAGCCATGAAGGGAACGACGAAGTGTAGTTTATTAACTGGTGTTAATGTACATTAAACTTGTTTTTACACCAGACCTGTACAAGACCTGTTCACCAAAATAAGACTTGTATAAAGTATTGCATTTAATTGAAATTCTGAACACTGAAGAAAGTAGTCAGGCATTTCTATGTTACAACAGGATAACCCCAAGTGTGTGTGTGATTGGCTCTGGCCCCCAGGCAGCCCGGCTCAGCTGTGCCACCTGCAGGCAGGCGATGAGATTGTGGTATTGGGCGGGCGGCGCGTGGCCGAAATGAGCTACGAGCAGTGGAAGGCCAACATGGATGCTGCGCTGCGCGAGGGCAAGCTGCTGATGGACATCCGCCGCCACGGCCTGAACGGTGAGGAGTGTGTGTGTGCGCGCTCTGTAGAGCGAGCCTCTCAATACAGTGTCAAGACTCATGGACTGTAAAATACCCTTTGTTTGAATTTATTATTTACATTTTGATTTAATCCATTATAAAAATGTAGATTCCAAGTTCGGCTGGGACAGTACCAGTAACACTTAATTTGCCTTTAAAAGCCATAAACCCATCATTCTGACTATTGCGGCTTTTACACTTGTAGGCCATCCTGACCACCACGCCACCATCGGGAACACCTCCAGCCTGTCGACGGAGAAGGAGGTTAAAGCGCAGGTCAACGGCCATCCTGTTAACGTGAGTAAAACTGCGCGTTAAAGTCTGAGTACAAATGACTGCTGCAGTATTGTTAATAATCGATGCATGAATTCGTCTTGACGTTGACTCCCTCTGCAGGGTTTGCCAGCACAAGCAACGAGTAAAAGCTTCCGCGGCGGTCCGGTCCCAACAAACAACGGTAACAGCTGAATTTGTGCTTGCTTCACTGCATCAGATTAGCTTTGACTTGATCTAGATTTTCATCCGAGTTAGAAATGCAATGAGAGAGGTTAAAAAAAGTACAAGATCTCATCTTCCTTCCAAATGTCTATACTGTTGCCTTCCCTCCTTTTGTTTACCTGTAGAATATGACCACACGATTATGCAAAATCGCAGAAGGAGGTTAGAATTTTTCATGAAGACTGGTAAAATGACTCGAGATCCTTTCAGGCGTGAATAAAGCTTGAGCTTTGAGGGTTATTGGCTGCTTTCCGTTAATTCAGGTCCACATTGAAAGTGGGTAATTGCACAGGCTCCTTGCTTACGGGTCTGTTGGAACGTCTCTTTTCTGTTTTGTGTAATACTTGTCTGCTACACATGGTGGCATCCTGCTTTATAATCCTAATGAAGCAGAGGAACATCTTTTGGTTTCTGACAAGGTTATGGTTTTTATATGTATATATACCCTTCCAGGTTCCTCTGGTTCCACAGTGGACTCTTGGGTCTACCTATGTGGTAAAAAAAAAGCGCTGTCTGCTGTGGATCTGCTTCTGCGTGCTCTTTACAGGATCGTCCGAGACGATTATGTAGTGTGAATGTGTGCCTCAAAAATGGCATGTTAATGGGTGTGGCCTTTTAAAGGAATACTCCTGTTTTTTTGTTTTTTTTTAACATGATCTCTATTTAGCGTATGAGCATTTGCCACGGACGATCATTTCGACACGTTCCCCTGTAGTGAGAAACAAACAGAAAACCTGTTTCCCAAGACTCATTTATTATTGAAGTCTAAGGGCAGTTGTTGAAGTCCGTCAATAAACGTTGATGCGAGACACCTATGTTTGTAGAACGCTGTCATGAATTCTTCAGTAAAAGGTTTTTTAAATTTAAAACGAGTGAATACCACAAAACCTTTTGGGAAAAGTGCAAGTAATAAAAATAAATAATAAAAAACTCTAAGAACAGCTTTAGTAAGACTTTCTCTCATGTCTGTCTCATCCTAACTTTTTTTTTCCCTTTATTGTTAAAATGTAACCGGTTTGAATTTGCATTATATAGTCACGTATTTCCAACGTTTGACGGAATTCAACGAGTGCCCTTAGACTTCCATTATAAGTGAGTTTGAAATGAAAAACGTTTTCTGTACTTTTCTCAGCACAAGGAAACGAGTTGAAATTCTTGTCTGTGGTAATCACACGTACGCTACAGATGCGGTGGATATAGATTAGGATAAAACATGCTGGTGTATTCCTTTAATGTACTGCCACATGGCTGTGTGGGTGCTGTGATATTAAATCCTGCTGTGTGGTGTGTAAGCCCAAACGCTCAATGGATTTAGCTGTTAACTTTCTTTCTGATTCTCCCCCCTTCAGGAGGCTCAGAGTCGGCCATATCCGATGTGAGTCAATACTGATTGTATTTTCGTTGGTTGATAAAAGTTAAATGTTGTTCGTTTTTTTTTCTTTTTCTTTTTTCTTTTTTTTTTTTATTCGTAAACACCAAGGGATCACGTTCTAATTCTTCCACGTTTTGTCTTCCATTAGCTGCAGGTTCCCTCCATTAGCACATCATCCTCACGCTGGTCCTGGGACACGGAGGAGGAAAGGAGGAGACAAGAGAAATGGCATATGGAGCAGGAGCGCCTCCTACAGGTAGGACAAGAGAAATGCAGTATGTTTACTGGGAGACTCGTGGCCAAGGCGTTGTATACATCACTCATTGTAGTTTGAAATAATATTGAGGTGAAAGGTCTATACAGTTTTCTTCTTTCTCAGCTGACATTGCAGTATGTTTTGTGTGTGTGTGTGTGTGTGTGTGTGTGTGTGTGTGTGTGTGTGTGTGTGTGTGTGTGTGTGTGTGTGTGT
>JAOUQW010029163.1:0-10034 GCA_028565825.1 Olivaichthys viedmensis | reverse complement strand
ACCCTCCCTGCTCCAGGGGCGCTGTATCATGGCTGACCCTGACCTCTGACCCCAGCTTACCAACATGCTGGGATATATGAAGAATCAATTTCACTGTACTGTACTTGTATATGTGACAATAAAGGAGCTTTCTATTCTACTATGAAGTCATTTCATTACATGTCCCGTTCATTTTGTAAATGCAACCTTGTTCTATACATAATTAGGCGCTATCGGTGTGTTCTTGCCCCCCTTTTTCCATCCCATGTCTAGAAACCTGGGCACGCCAACTGGTACCGTGTGGCAGGCAGTGATTGACAAGGACTTGATGGATTTACAGTTTATTTTGATATCCTTTCTGACACGTGGATGGATGTCGGCCATGTTGCCGCTTGCCGTGGAGTCAAAAGATGGGATAGATGCTAGCTGAGCACTCCACCTCCGTCTCAGTGAGGCCTCTGTACATGTTGAGCACTTCCTCTAGCTGCTCTTCTCCTTCCTGTGTGTCCGCCATATATGTATAGATCCGCACCTGATTCAGAAAAAAAAAAATCTTCTTTGCAATGGCCTCTAAATCACACCAAATCCTACTGTAGTGAAACTCAAGCGCAGATATTATGAACATGTATATTCTTTTAAAGGAATTGTTCAGGGGGAAAAAAAAACAGGATGTCATACAGAGTCGGAAACCATATAGCCAAATCTATTTTAGATTGCTTAACTTATTGGTTCTAACTGGTTGCCCTAAGCCAACATGCCTCTTTAGCCTTGTTAGCATTGTAGCTGCAGTGCAAAACTAAAGAACAAAGATTTGGACACTAAACACGTATAGGCTAATTAGTCTTGCAAACAAGACTTCTAGCTTTCGCCAGAGAGTCTGGTACTTTTCGTCACTAAACGTCGCCAAGAACCGCCTACTTTCACAGGAAGAGGCTGTTTGACTGACATTGCAAACAGCCAACAACGTTTACTCACCACTAACTGTTTCAAACAATACTCTCGAACAACTTTTAAAGACGGGATGCCGAGAACATTTTCCAATAGGGTAGCTATATTTTGTTTCAAAAAGCGAATTGTGTTTCAGTGTTCAAAGGTTCACCCATTGGAAACTGGTGTATGGACATGCGTATACATTGAAGGGCAGATAGCCAATGAGATCGCCACCTTCAAGGTTCTGACCTTGTGGCCGGCTAATAGTACAAAAGTTACCTGACTCTCTGTGGGCCGTGGGCGGAGCGCCTGAGGCTGAGATTAAGGCTAATTGACTTTCGAGGTTAGTGGAAAATTTTCCCCAAACCATTTCTTTCACATTTACTAAGTGCATCAAAAAGCTGAACTTTGGTACCTAAAATGTTTGACGTGTTCTTGAAGTGTTCTCGAGTTCAATGTCATTTAATTACCATTGCTTTGAAATATTAAAAGCATAAGAATGATACATTTGCAGTTTTCTACCACATATCAGACTGAGCCCTATGTTGAGATGGGTACAACTCACATTGATGGTCTGAAGTGTACACTTCTTCTCCAGGCAGCTGTGGAGCAGCTGGTCTAGAAAGCTGGTTTCGAGGAAAGCCCAGGCCTTGAGGTGGACCAGGTGTCTACACATCAGCACCAGCTCAAACAGTTCATCATCCAGAGGTTCGTGATAGTTATTCAGGTCCATCGTCAACATCTACTCCATATAATGTTTAACAGTTAGGGTTTTAGGCATACTCAGTATGAATCTACATAGCATGTTGTTCGATATGTGGTCGATAACTTTATTATGGCTACTTATTTTTGGCTGATCCTTTCATATATAAATTTAACTTTACTCCATCAAAGTAATAATTGAGCTAAAAATTGCTGCTGTTTTGTGTATCATTGATTGTCTCACTGTACCCACCTGCAGTTGACTGCTGTACGATGGCAAAAATTCAGTGAAAATAGGTTTGGCACTCCAGTCCTGCTCTGCTAAGTAGCAGTTGGTTATACTGAAGATTTTGACCGGCACTTCGGGCAGCAGAATGCGAGCTAGCCGGTCTGTGTTGACAATGTGCTCCACGTGTATGTGAACCGCTAGCTCGGGGCAGTTCTGAGCCAGCCGAGCCCAGGCCGAGCCACACACCACCTGAGCGTGGGGCTCGTGCACAGAGCACTGCAGAAAGAGTGAGCGAAGAGTTCCCCCACTGCTCCTCCAGCTTCGGCCTTTTGCCTTTCCCCAAGCCGCAGCACCGCACGCCGAATCCAGAGCCTCCAGCAGCTCATCGCTTACACAGCTATAGCTGAGCCTCAAGCTCTCCAACCCCCAGAAATGCTGCAAGATGTGAGGGAAGCATTGACTGTTGTAGACAACAACCGATCTCGAAAAAAAGCCTTGTAGGTCCAGCGAGAGTATACCAAGACGGCCACTGTGATTCCGCTTATTCTGGCTTGCGGACACCACATCCAGGAGCTCCAGCCCCTGGAAGAGACTGAGACGAGCCCCTCGAAGACACAAGTGGCTCAAATAGGATGCCTTTCGACGCAGAAAGAATATAAGGCTACGCACCACGCCGTTCCGAGTGCTGCGGGCCCAGACACCTTGGTCCAGCTCCATGTGGCGGAGGGTGAGGGAGCGCAGCCGGGCCCCAACATGGATCAACTCCTCCAGGAGCATCTGGAGGGTAACCTGAAGCCGACGGGCCACTAAGCTGCTATGTGGAGGACCCACATGCACCTCCAGCGCCTCCAAGTAGCAGCCCAGAGAGCGGACATAGCAGAGAGCCTGCTCATGCTCGGAGCGCCGGGCTTTTATGAGGCGTCCACTGAGGTGGAAGAAGCGCGAGCGCCAGAGCCGTGGCGACTGCATCACCCGGTGCCAGTGGTGGCACACCAGCGAGGCGTGGCACCGGTCTCGGTCCAACAGCCACGCAAATACCTGCCTCAGACACACATCAGGGAGGTAGGCCCATTCCCACGGCTGCAGGTCTGATTCAGCCTGCTCTAGTTCTGTCGTCTCTTCTTTTATCAACTTCCCGTGTTTTTTTTCTTCTTTGTCCCTGTTCAAATCCACCTCATCAGTCTGAGCTTGGCCATCAGTTTCCCTGATTAAGGGTTCTTCAGAGACACCCACCACACTGGCGCCAGCCTTCTCCATTTGCTCTCATCCACCTAGGTTTGTCCGGTGGCCTTTGATTGTAACTCGCACTTTATAATTTTCTCGATTCTTGATTTTTTGGTTTCTGGTAGGTTTCTTTTTCTTTCTTTTTTTTGTGTGTGTGTGTGTGTGTCCAAGTCCAATTAAAAGTAAAAGTTAAGTTTTGAATTTTAGATTTCTTGCATGCAACCTGATCTTTGGGTTGGTTTTATGCCTCATTTAAAAAAAAATTATTATTTTTTATTTTTTTTAAAGATTAATTATTTTAAAACACCCCAGGCTAAATACCAAGCAGATGTGTATGACTGGCTGTGATACTTGCAATCCCTGCCTATTATAAAGGCAATAGCGCCCTGATCCTGCTGTGATGAAATAACGGACGAGCCGGAGCACACCTCGACGTGAACATGAGCGTTGTTTCCTCCGCCAACTTGCCTATTTTCTTATAACAATACACTTGGTTTCGAGGGGGAAACCCGGGCGTTTTCTCGCTCATACCACAGCCACTTACCAGCGTTAAAAAACAACAACAACCGAATGATATTAAAGTACCATAAACTCGTTGTTATTTTTATTTAGGTAACTTTCTAGTCCCTCGGTCCCCCCCCTCGCGCTACGGTTGCCATGGTCACTTCCACGCACTCTTGACTACCAATCACTCCTTTGATGAATTAAAATTAAAAGTTAAAAGTTCAGCTGCAACATTAATGTTCGTCGATAACGTAAAAGGTGAACGTCAAATAAAAAAATAATAATGAAATAAAAATGAAGAAACCCAAGGCTACAGTGTTATTGCATTTTGCTTTTCTTTTTTTTTGCTTGGCTAATTTATTTTATTATTAAAAAGAATATATATCAATGAGTATTTCAATAATTGTTCTAGTGATTTTTTACAGTCGCTCTCCAGAATGATTGGCGCTCTTAACAAAGATGTAACTCAAGCATGTTCCCCATTTAATGTTTTGTTTAGGAACTCCATGACTTCCTGTTTCACTGGGGTATGAATATGAGGTGACACAGCGGCCAAATTCCCTCAGTCATTCATTCAACATGGGGAAGGTTAGAGAATACACAAATGAAATGAGACAAAAGTGTGTTGACCTTCATAAATCAGGCAATGGCTATATAAAAAAATAAAAATAAAATCTACACACCTGAAAATGTCCATATCCACTGTTAGGGCAATGATTAAGACGTTTAAAGCAACCGGAGCTGTAATGAACCAGCCTGAAAGAGGACGCGAGTGTATTTTGCCCCCATGCCCAGTGAGGAGGATGGTTAGAGAGAGACAAACATTTTTCCAAGGATCACAGTTGGAGATTTGCAGAAGATGGTACCATTTTTGAGGTCACCAATTCTCCAAATCTACAATTAGACGCCACCTCCATGCCAACAAACTATTTGGAAGGCGTGCCAAAAGAAAGCCTTTTCGTACATCTAACCACAAATGTAATCCCCTGGAGTTCACTAGACACTACTGGAACTTTGTTTGACTGTGTTCTATAGTCAGATGAGACCAAAACACTCAAGGTGGGTTTGGTGTAAAAAGAGGGATGGTTAAACAGAAAATAACCTAATCCCCACTGTTAAGTGTGGTGTAGGATCTGTGATGTTGTGGGGCTGTTTTACCTCCAAAGGCGCTGGGAGCCTTTCTTAGGATACATGGCATCATTAAGCTACAACTGGGTTGTGGTTGGATCTTCCAGCAGGACAATTATGCAAAACATACGTCCAAATCCATACAAAAATGGCCACAGAATCAAGCTTTTGACATGGCCATTCCAGTCCCCTGACTTAAACCCCATTAAAAACTGTGGGGTGAGCTGAATAGGAGAGTCCATAAGAGAGGACCTAGGACCCTGGAGGATCTGGAGAGGTTCTGGATTGAGGAGGAGTCTCAGATTCCTTGCTGTGTATTCTCCAATTTCATCAAGCATTATAGGAGAAGACTCTGTGCAACCTCCCTTTGCCAACATAACAGACCTAAGTACTAAATGCAGGGGTGACAATAATTGTGACACATGTGGTTTTGTTAGAAACATATATTTTTGAATAAGGTTTTTTACATTTTTTAAATTTTCTTTAATGTACTTCAATTAAAGGTTAGATTTCTCTCATATTTTCAATGTGAGATTAAGATAATTAACCAAAGACATTTTTCCATAACCTTTTTTACAGATCTTTACCAAGGGTGCCAGTAATTCTGGAGCTAACTGTACACATACATACAGACATTGTACATGCACACAAACAGAACTCACTCTTCCCCTTGTGTCGCTTGGGTTGATCTGGATAAAAGTCTTTCAAATCACTCCTTGCGTCCACTAGCCCTGTCTCTGGAGTTCCTCAACCTTTAATGTCCTCTTCAGATTCTGCATCCTTCAGCCTCGGCTCAGCTGAGTTTTCCCTTACAGCCTCTGAAACACAAAACCAAAGATGTGAGACTGTTCTGTGTGGCATGCAATCTGTTAATATGCTAAAACCTACAGTGATTAAATTTTTAGATGTGAAGTACCTCAGGTCTATCTATCTATTTATAAATCTATCTTCACTCACTCCTCTCACACACTCCCTAACTCACTCATTTCACTCCCTACCTCACTCCTCTCACACACTCCCACCCTCGCTCCTGAAATGAGAAGAACTTTCATTAAAGGATATGAGAAATCAGAAAGATTTAGTCTGTAATTATCAAATAGAATATAGAAATAATGTCCATTTAGAAGAAGAATGGACACAGAGCAAAAAGAAAAAAAAGCAAGCAGGACAACGATAAAGCAGACCTGTATGTGTGCCACAGTTTCCTATATCACACAGTTTCTGAGTCTGTACTTATACCAGCCTGTTTCTACACTGACTGGCCACTTTATTAGACACCTACCTTGTTGGTCCACCTTGTAGGTGTACAGTTTGAGACTATAGGTATTTTTTTCCATCCAGAGTGTGTTAATCATCCTCTAGCCCTTTGTTGTTTTCTGATTGATCTGGTTGATTACCATGTTTTTAAGGCATTTTGTCTTGATAACGGTTTATGGTGCACACATCAGGATGGATTGGTATACAGTTTCTTCTTTGTTAGCTCAGACAAGACCAATGTGACACAAAATCCTTTCACATGCACTCTATTTTTCTATCTCTCTGGCTCTCTCTCTCTCTCTCTCTCTCTGAGCCCAGTACTCCTATAGCAATCATTCATCTCCTTCCTCATCATTTGAGATAGATCTGGTCTCGAACAGCTTCTGTCATTCAATGGCCATCTGTTGGAAATTTGTGCTTATTTGCAGATTGATAGCAGAGTTTATTGGATAATTTAGACCCATATTTAGCTAGCATGGACTGTAGATGAAGATATTATATTCATCCAAATACTTTTGAGTGTCTAGTAGTACAAATTCAAGGTGACTGGACGTGAGTTATAATCGCGAAACGTTACAGAGCATCTGAATTCAGGACTTCTGTGAAATACCGGTACTAGTTTATCTACACAACAAATGGGTGTTTTAAGGCCATGGGCACTTTGACAGCCTTCGCCAATTATTATAGTAGACTAAAAGATACTGATGAAGAAAGCTATGTTGAAACTATGTTACTTGGTTAAATTTAAATATTTAATTTTTTTTAGCAGTTTGTAAACTTATAGTGGCAACTTACATTTGTGCTAGGTTTACCTTGTGCAACTGGCTACAGTATTTTTTGTTGTTTTTTAAAATGATTGTATCCGTAACATGACCTCATGATTAGAATTTTGGAAGAATTCACAAAAGCTAACTTGTCTCTAAAGTTATGAATGGTTAAGGTTAAAAGAAGTCCAATAAAATTACTCTTATTCTTTAGAATTCCTAGGAAATTTGCATGAGATCAGGTTGCTTACCTTTTTCTCTGACAGCCATTGGGCTGCATCAGGCTGGTTGTGTATTTCTGTAAGTACCATTACAGTTCTTATTTATTTACAGTGGGGTCCAAAAGTCTGAGTCTACATTGAAAATCTGGGATTTTTTTCATTGCCACTGTATGGCTGTCACGCGCGCGGCTGAGCGACGGCTACCACACGCTTGTGTTTTGTTTCCTTGTCTTTGTCACGTGAATTATGTTAAATGTTCCCAGCTGTTCCTCGTTCGTCTTCCCTTGATTTCTAAGTGTTTAAATAATCGCTTGTTTCCGTGCTGTATTGTCTTTCGATGTTTGTGTGTCAGCACGCCTGTCGTGGCTTGTATTTGTATGAGTGTAAACCCGTCTTCTGTTAGGATTAAACATGTTGTTTTCTCAAAGCGGCTTCGCGCTTGTGTCCACGCTTCCGCGCACAGAAACCGTGACAATGGCACTCTAAAACACTTTGCTGAAACTGGATCAGTTGTATCCAAAGCACACCAAAAGTGACCACACCATCAGAGGACCAATACATAAAACTTTGTTCCCTGAGAGAGAGAACAGCAACTTCATCACAGATACAGAATGTGCTGAATAAAGAATGAGAGACTCCAATCAGCAAATGTAGTGTCAAAAGAAGGCTAGCTAGTAGTGGTCTCAAAGGACGGGTAGCAGTCTCTAAAGCACTTCTCAGGAAGGGAAACAAGGCCAAACGCTTGGTATGGGCTAAGACATACCAGCATTTCACAGTGATGTTAATTTCAAGCCCTTCTAATGATAAAGAGAAATCTGATACCAGCATACAAATGTAACAGATGTAAATGAGTGTGTGTGTTAGGACAGAAATGCAGAATTATTTAATTCATACTGGATTATGAAAGACAGATGAGATTGCCGCTTTCCAATCAGCACCATGTGGTTAAAACAGAGGAGCTCACAAGAACTCAAATTTTTGCTTCCCAACAACTGTCCAAACAACTCTGGGAGTCACTTGATGGTAATTGTGGTTTAATAGCTTGTTTGGGATATGTGATTAATCTGTGAAAATTTGATTAGATAAAGAAAAAAACATCTGTCCGAGACACCACCAAACTCACACATGCAATCTATTTACTTTATCTAGGCATATAAATAATGAGTATATAATTACAAAATTAAAAAGAGTTTTGACCCAGACAGAATTATAAAATAATTTTACCTTTGTAGGTTCTGCCTTGCGGAGTAATTGTGACTTTGTGTGTTCAGCCCAAAGTAACTGATTGTTACAATCATTCTACAATCTACCGCACAGGGAGTCACAGTTTGTGTTAATTTAGTTGAGTTCATTTTAATTAAAAATTTATTTTAATTAATCATTTACTTTGGAGGATTTTATCTGCCTCTTTGAATGGTGCTGCAGTATCAATTCTCTCTGTCACTCTTTCTCTCTTTGCACATTTTGCCATGTACATCTGCCTAAGGAAGTTCTCAACTATTTAGTTTTGCATTTTGCACTCCTCTCAGAATGTCGAATATAGCTGTGCTTTCCTAGTCTCAATATCTTATATTTTGCATGACTAATATGTGGGCGGCACGGTGGCGCAGCAGGTAGTGTTGGTACCTCACAGCTCCAGGGTCTGGGGGTCGATCCGAAGCACCAGTTACTGTCTGTGCAAAGTTTTGCATGATTCCATGTTCCTCCGCTTTTCTCCCACCTCCCAAAAATATGCTGAATTGGGTACTCGAATGAATAATGTGTTGTGAATGGCATGCATATTTGTTATTTCCCAAGTTGGTTCTATTTGAGTTGTTAGTTCGAGTTTGCCTAAAGGCCAGGTAGCACCAATCTGGGTCAGCTAAGCCAATTACACGCAAACATTTTAGAAATTACTTTTATAATTTTTTTTTTTTTTATGGTAGAATACAGCTTCAAAAAAATAACATGCATAGCTTAAAACTCATTCTCAAGCAACACACTTCCTGGACTTCCTGTGTCACCACAGTGGAAACTGTTTCAAAAGGAATTTTATTTCCTGTAAATAAATCAAATATAACCATTCGGATATGAGTATAGCTGGCGTATAGCTCTGTTAGTCAGGCAGTTTATGAGGCTGATTGAACCATATGCATTAAAGTGCCTTCGGATACTACATGCCATGCAGAACCCATGAAGGATGAAATGAAGGCTGTGCAAAGCTAGACATTCTAGGCATGCAAGTTCTCTCTCTCTCTCTCTCTCAAAAATAAGAAATTCTGATTCTATTTTCAGTCAGTTTAGTCAATTTTGTATATTTTCCATTTATAACTTTCATATTTCCACAATATGTCAAATTAAATTGACAATTCGTGAAGAGTCGTTTTGAGAAATGGGGCATCAAAGTTTTGACATTCTAGCTAGCAAAACTCTAAAGTACTGTAATGTCCATTTACAGCTCAACAAGGCCTACACTTTAAGGTTTTCAAATTTATATTATCAAAATTCTGAGACAGAACCTTATTGTTTTGTAAAGTTTTATAAGGTTCTATCTGGCTGTTTCTCATTAATCAAGCCCTATATCTTAATAAATTACTAGTAAATGGTATAGGAGGAAGACATTTTTAAGCTGAAGACTTTCAAAGGTGCCACAATGTTTACACATCGTAAGACCAGCAAATACGGTAGACCAAGACCAATTCCGTTTTGTACACTTGCGCTGCAAAACACTTTCTGTTAGCGTATAAATAGAACCTGGATATTTATTGACCCCAGCTGCCTATGTTGCGTATTCATCCTGGATGCTGATTGGCTGGCAGATAGAACCTTATAAAATATCTATCTGCGAGTTTGGAGATGGAACTTTTTATTTTTTCAAATATTACACCAAAACCTTTGCAAAATTAAAAAAATAACACCACAGGAGAAGAGAATGTTGCTTAATAAACACTGCTGTACACTATAATAGGAGAAAACAATCCACAATACGTAACTTAAATGTTTACACTAAATTGTCACAAATTAAATTGTTGATGAAAAACTGATCTACAGTCAAGCCGGAAAGTCTGCACACCCCTTTCACCTTCTCCACGTTTCATTACATTACAGACTTATTCT
>JAOUQW010029162.1:0-10037 GCA_028565825.1 Olivaichthys viedmensis | reverse complement strand
GGAGAAGTGTGCCAGGATCTGGCACCGGCATCACATCGGGCATCACATCGGGCAGCAGGAGTGCACATGTAGCTCGATCATTTATGTTGATATGATTCCAGCTGTGTGTATAAAACCCCCAAAGGCTCATGAAGTAAAAGCACGGCATAGCGGTGCAGTCACGTGCCCTATGTGTGGGATTTCATTCTGATGTCATGCAAAATGTGTCGGAATTCTAGCCATTGAACGGTATTGTGCTGGATTTCATTCAAATGAAGTCATAACAAAAGCTACACACACACACACACACACACTAACCTTAACTATTCGTATCTTTTCATTATTCATGAGACTGTGTAGCTCTGGAATGAGTTCTGTATAGCGTGTTTCTGTATAGCCGGATACAGCAACGCGTTTTTATTTATGGCGCCGGCACGGGCGCCAGACTGCATGAATAGGTCATTATCTTAGGAAGCTAAGATGTGTCATAATGCTAAGCATGCTCAATAAATCATAACGAGAGTGTGTGGTTCAGTGAGAGAGAGAGTGTGTGTGTGTGTGTGTGTGTGTGTGTGTGTGTGTTAGTGGGAGTGTTATTGTTGTTATTGCATGACTAAAATGGAGCAGTGCATTCGTCACTGAAAGCATGTGGGCGTGTTTGAGAAATTATTTTTGCATTACTAAAGTGCGATTGAATTTTTTTTTTATGGAGCCACAGACAGTGTGTTTTATATATGTGACTGAGATAGAAGATAGAGCAGTGCATTAGGTAATGGGACTGTGTGTGTGTGTGTGTGTTTCGCTCTCTTCTCTCAGACAGCAGAGGTCAGCCCACTTGACCTCTCTGAACTGGCACAGTCAGTGAGCCCCACTTTATCTACACACACGTGGAAAAAATAAATAAAAAAACGCAGCACAAATTATCCCATCAGTATTCATCACCACACATCCCTCACACACACACACACGCACACACACACACACACACACACACACACGCACACACACACACACACACTCCATTCCTCTCTCTCTTTATCCATCCGTCCTGTTTACACGATACCCTCTCGAGCACATGAGCAGAATTACCATATGGTAATGTGATCGTAAAAAGGCGAACCGTTCATTTAGATACAAACACCCAATAACTGAAGACAGACTGCGTCTTAGTTACGATG
Organism: Olivaichthys viedmensis; assembly: GCA_028565825.1. Classification (NCBI taxonomy): domain Eukaryota; kingdom Metazoa; phylum Chordata; class Actinopteri; order Siluriformes; family Diplomystidae; genus Olivaichthys; species Olivaichthys viedmensis. The sequence continues at coordinate 8,880 of JAOUQW010029162.1, read as the reverse complement.
TGTGTCTGGAACCGGCCGAAAACACTTAAATATTGAATATTTAATAATACAGATATTACCTCAATACGGCGTCTAAATTATCTCTCACACTTCCAAAGTGTATTGGATATTGAATCATTACAGCCTGTTTCACTTTGTAGCACCAAAACACCTTACACCGTGTGTGTTTACCAGTGGTTGTAATTGTAAAATATTCTCATAGGAAAGGGAGCGGGTTCCAATCATTTATTTTACTAAAATAGACTTGTTTTGCAGAGGTGGGAAGTAACAAAGTACAATTACTTTGTTAATATGCTTAAGTACATTTTTCAAGTATCTATACTTCAGTTTTTCTTTCACTTAAGACTTTTGACTTTCACTCACTACATTTCAAAACAGATCAGCTACATGACTATAATCTACATTGTTTTTAAAGTCGTAAGGTAAAGTCGTTTTTTTTTGTACCTCAGACAGCAAGTAATTGATTAAAGTTCCTAATGTTCCTCACAAATCTAAAGACGTGATGTGAAAAACAAGAACACAAGGGCGAATGATGCCTTCATGTATTTATTTGTAAATTTCTACATCTTACGTTTGATAGGCAGTGTGTACACGTGTCATCGCAGTGTCTTACACCAAGAAGGAGGGATTAAAACAATTGTTTAAAAAATTATTTTTGATGTTTAGGAAATCTCCCTCTAATTTAAAAAAAGGATTAGATGGCAGTGACTTAATGCTTAACGCTACCTGTCAGTTACTTATTAGCATGCAAGTTAGTTTGTATCATCAAAGTTATTGTAATGCCAGCTAACATTTGAGAGATTAGGGATTTAGCTGTAGTTAATTAGCTTTAGTTAATTAGGCAACTAATTTATCATCAGTAACGAAAATCAGTGTGCGATTTGAGGCGCAGACGTCTTTTGCATTTGTGATTGTTTCTTGTACTTTTATTTTCATACTTTAGGTAGATTTAGAAGTTTTTATTTTTGCACTTTAACTTGAGTAAAGAATTGGAAGCTGTACTTCCAATGAAATGAAATGCAATGGCATGAAATGCAATGGCACCTTTTATATAATTTTTTAGTTAACCTTTTACCTTAAATGGCATTTAATTGCCATAGAAGTGCCCTAAAACAAATTTCAGACAGATTTCAGTGAACTGGGAATGTAGCTATGTAGGAAATAGCACAAATGTATTGTTTTATCAACTCCAGACATCTCAACGCTGCTTATAATACAAATGAAAACCAATAAAAAAGTGCACATTTCTCCTCAGTAGGTGCACACATGCCCCTGATCCTAACTTGTTGGTCTGATACGATATGTGACCACTGATGCACTTTTCTTCCTGCCACTAGATGTGTTAGGCTTTACTGTCGTCTTCTGATAAAGTCAAGGTCGGGTGCCAAAATATATGCTGTACAGACGTACAACCTTTGTGCAGGTCTGAGAATTTCATGCTGTTAACATCTCTGTGAATAAAATAGCTGTGTGCTGTTTGACTGTTTGTTTATAGAAGTAGATTTTAATACATCAAATCTGACACTGACAACTCAGGCCCTGATTTACTAATATCCCAAATAACTAATTACTAAGTACTAATTTGTGTGTGCAGTTAGTGAGCATGTTGCGGGTGATTTACAAAGAATAATTGCTATTGAATCATTAATTGCATAAATGATGTCATGTGCAAAGTCGGGGTAGAAAACAATATGTAAATGAGGTTTTTGCCTGTGCTAATTGTTCTCGATAGCGGTGACGAGTTCGGCTCTCTAAGAGACTCCCGGAGGAGGGAAACTGAAACTTAAGTATAACGCTGATTAAAGGCCGTGAGATGTGTCAAAAAACTGTTCAAAATACAATATGAAGGTAAAATAAAAGCGTATAGACATGAAAGTGCATTTAGTTAATAAGGTAAATGTGAATGAAAACCTTTTCAAAGTCTCCTTAAATGCTGTCGGTATCGGAGGTGCGAATGTGCTGCGAATATCTAATATAATACCAAGTTTACCGCGGCAATAATAAGTCATAATTTTGAGAAACTTCCTGCTTGTTTTGAGACACTAAGGTGTCATTTAGATAAACTTTGTAATTATTAAAACTTAATGGTAAATGGTATAATTTTGCCTTCAACCGTCAGAAACAGGCTTCCACAAATTTCGTACTAAATCACACTGCAGGTGCAAAATGAATCAATTTACATTGACTCCGCCCTGTATTTTGCACCTGTAGGTAGAAACGCCCAAACTGCATATTCATTAAGGCAAACGTGCAAAAAGGACAGCACGTGTTATTTTACTCATGTGTAAGACACAATCCTCCGTAGACCCTATATAATGCCTTTGCCAGTAGACTAGTAGTTCACAATTATCACTGTGGAAAAAGAGATCATATTCACTAGGGACTGATGGCTTTCATTCATCCCCAGCCACATGGTTGGTCAGTTTGGTCCCTTTAAACTCTTCTCCAGTCCTTTGCAAGGAACCTATCACTTTTCAATTGATGTGCTATTAAAACAAACACTTCCCTCTCCATCCCAGTGGCCCAATTTTCCTCTCCAAAGCTGCAAACGTCAACATACTTTACACCACCTGTTCCACCTTTGTCATCTACTGTTTCCGCAAATAGAAAAGAGTAAATATACATAACACTGTTGTTATAGTGAATGTCAGGGTTAAAACATTCACTATGTAACAGCCGGTTTTCATGTCGATGTTTTCACCAAGTGCTGAGTTCAGGAGACACTGCAGAGCTTCTTTTATAAGTGCTTAAATTTTCCCAATTAACCTCACTTGGCAGGCTATATCACATCATTAGTGGTGCACTGAGCTACAAAGTCAGTTGTCATAAGGTTCTAATGTAAGTCATCCTAGAAAGTGTCATAACACACCTTATGTTAACAAAAATCTAGGTCACTTGACTCAGGTGTTATGTCGACTTAAAATCAAAATTGACAAAAGCAGTCTTTATGACACCTGTTGGAATAAGTCTTTATAAATGTTAATGGGGGTTTATGTCAGTTGTCACGAAGCAACGTGTTACTGAATATTCCATATACATTCCTGTTTATGGAATAACGGACCATGAGATGACTGGACTCATAATGCCAAAGTAATGTATTTTGCAGAATACATAAATACATATTTAGATGCAGGAAGGGCTAACGTTCTCCGTCAAAACAACAACGTTCACTGACATGCACCAATGCTCTGTAATTAAACAGCAGCATTCATAATCAAACACCAAAAAAACCCAGACATTAGGGCTGGTGTGTTGTACCTAAATGTAATTGTTGGGAAGTTTCAAGAATGCTCTTCCCCAATGTAAAGGGTTGCCAGTCAACCAGGAAGTGACATGTCTGTCCTTAATTTCTTTCTCTATCTATATTATTTTTCTTTAGTCTCTAATAATATGTTTCTGACCAAAACATCATCGAAATTAAGAAAATATAAAATGTCCAATTCTGATTACATTAAAACACATATAGATATATATAAATAGCCCCTCTCTTTCTGTTCCATTCTTTGTTAATGTATTTATGAAGATGCATAATAAAGGACAATGTGTGTGTCCTATTCATGAGACACGGACACATTAGGAGAGAGAGCTGACCCTGTACTGACCTCCTGCTTTCTATCCCTGGATTGGGTTCATTTAGGTCACACTGAATACCAAACTGGCACTGAAAAACACACACTCCCTCTCCATCTTTTCTCCTTACTCTTTGTCTTTGCTTCTTTCTTCCATTCTATTCTCTTTCGACAGTTTGTCTATTTCTCACATAGCCCACATATGTTTGTACTGTATGGTGCCTGATGAGCATGCATGCACTGAAAAGAACCTCCAGACGTTGATAAATTGCATCTGCACTGGGAGCAAATTGGCTCCGGGTTCAAAAGAATAATTTTGCACCATCCTTCCAGTTTTCCCTTTCCAGACCATTGAAGCTCTCCTCCATTGCTCTCCAGCACATCACATTTGCAAACGGAGCACATATTTCGCACTTTGTCGCAAGCGTAGCCTGGAATTTTCTCATTCCAGACCTCATTACCTTGCATGACAATTAATTAATAACTGCAGTCCGGAGTTTTATTCAGTCCATGGGGGTGGGGGAGTCGCTTGGATTTGGTAAGTGTGGGTAAAGACGTTGCAGAAGGCAGATAATCCATGATGGGATCATGGGGATTGGAAATGGTGTTATTTCCTACATCAGGACACTAATATAAGGAACATAATTATTTGGTTGGTTAGTCATTCTGTGACAGCCTAAACTAGAAACTAGGGCTAGGGACTGGGGAACTAAGTAACAAGGAACTAAAAGACTATATATGTTAGAACTACTGAGTGGTATATACACAGGTAATGAGATAAAACAAGACTAATTAGAAGAAGGCAGATGCAAACAATGATGAGGAGGTCGTTTAGACTGAACCTGTAGCAGGAGGAAGGCAGGAAACGGAGTGTATATCCTAAAGGCTAGTGTTTGAGAAGAGTAAGAAGAGTTCTTCCTAGAACTAGTCACAGTGATCGAGAAAACTTGAAAGAACATGCGGTTTGGGACAGTGAAGATAGATACTGCGTCACAAAGACGAGTCGCTAGAAAAGAGAACGTCATGAGATGCATACAACTGAATGAGCTGGTGCGTATCAGTGTGAGGAGAGCCGGAGTTCGTACAGGCCTGGGGTTTCTCTCACCTCCTGCTGCGATAATTAAATTTCAGAGAAGACAATATGTCCAGTGCCACAGGGGCTCAGCTGAGTAAAACCCTGCACTGGGTTTAAACCTTGAGAGAGATAGAGAGAAACCGGTTGGAATGGGTGTTAAATGTTTATTTCGCTTTATTTATCTTGAACTTGAATAGAGAAATCATGGAGGCGTAGGATTTCACAAAGAGAGCAAACAAAATACAGCAACATTTACAGGAGAAAGAGAGTTTTGGCGTACTGGGAATTTTCTCTTCACTTTTGATACATACAGCAAAATAATACACCTTTAATAAGTAAACCTTTCTGTTGTACATATTTGGAAGATGACCTAACACCACTTTGAGCAGTACTAAGGCTTCTAAAGCCACACAGTGTACTAATAAAACATCACAACATTCATGACAGCTTCATTAAGGGTGGTGTACCAAGGAGGACTCAGGAGAATGGATAGGATTCATCTGCAATGATTATATTATTATATTAAAAAAGCACAGCCCACAAAAAGACCAGAGTGGAAAAAACAGGGATGAAAAAGGTGAGGGCAATCAGGCCCAAAATCTGGGCACCTCTGTCAGAGACCTCAGGGGGTCCTAACTGACGGAAGACGTCATGGATAAGGTCCTCTGCAGTTTTCATTGCAGTGAGAAGTTTCTTTAGGGAAATAAGACAGCAAGCCTTAGAGAACCTGTCAATGATAGCAAGTATGGTATCAACGCCCTGCCAGGCGGGTACATCAGTAATAAGATCAATGGCAATGTGGGACCTTGGACGATGCAAGACAGGTAGGGACTCAAGGAGACTAGCTGGGAGTTGTCTGGATTGGGCGCAGACAGCGAATGAAAGTCACCAGAATTTGTTTCTCACCAGAACATTGTGTGAACTCACTGGAGAAGGTGAACTAGATCAGACCATGGGACATATGTTTTGGTGGGAGGACAGTTGGAAGGAGCAGGGTACGCAGACAGAGCACTATTCATTTCTTCCATAATTAGCCATTGAACAGGAGCGACAGTGCATAAAGCAGGTAGGATGGTTTCATTCTCATTCTTTCTGGGGATCTGGGAGTTGTATTGCCAGAACAAGGCATCAGCCTTAATATTTCTAGAATCCGGTCTGTAAGTAAATGTGAATCTATAAAACCCTGGCAGGGATTCAAGTGCTTAGCAGCCATCATACTGTATATTCTAGTTTCCAAGGGCCTGGTAAAATTTAAAAAGAGGTGATCCACGCCCACTCGCAAGTTTTTTACACTTTCCCTGTAGTAAAGATATAAGTGGTGCAGTTACAAAGCATTTCATTAACAGAAGCTTGGAAGACTGAAAGAGGCATTGACCGGACTATACAACATGACCTAATAGTGACCAGAAGCAATGACAAACAGTGTCTTTCACTCATCCCTCTTAAGGATGCATATTAGGTTACAGGAGCTGCTTAAGTGTAATTTTGTAAAAATCTTGCTGCCCTAATGTGCTCTAGAGCCACAGGTACCAAGGATATTGGTATTTGACTGTGACCAATTTTTTTTTCATGTACTTTTCCATGCATTAGTGCATTAGTGTCAGGTCTGGATAGAGACTATATTTTGCTTCATGGGGGGGTTATGCCCAACAATAAGTCTATGGCACAATCCCAAGGGCAATGAGTGTCATAATTGCATGGATTTCCTTTTGTTCAACTCCTTGGCAAAGCTTTGATATTGAGGGAAATAGGTGCTCTGGACATTCCATTTGGTTGACCCAACAGTGGAGAGCTAAACAATGTGAGAAATCAGGAATTCCAGCTTGTCAATTTGTCCACGGGATGGTAGGACTGTGTAAGGATAGCCATGCATAACATAGCACTACTGGGATAAGCAAGAATTTAATGACCAAAATAGATATGGAGTCATTGCGGAGAAGGCCAAAGTCGACTGATATAGTGGTTTCCAGAATTTTTACATGCAGAGGTGGTGAACATGAGACAAGGGAGGTTTTTAACATCCCAGTTGATGAAAATTGCCCACAGCCCTAGAGTCAAACAGTGCTGTAATGATGCAATGATTAGCACACCAGAATATACGAAAGGGCACAGAGAGATTTCTATTCTCCATTAAAGGAAAAATAAACACTCACCCGTAGTAGGAATAGGGCCAAACTATAGACAGGAAGCCCAGTGGTGGCCAGCCTGGCCACAGTACAAGTAGAGTTCCTCTCTTACTATGTGTACTATGTAACTCCCCAGTTGACAATCTAGCCCTGACGATTTCCATGGCTTTTTTCCTTCAGTGACTGCGGTACAGTGTTTTATAATGAAAGCAAACTCTAAGGCGTTCTACTTGAAGTGTGCACACACGGTTTATACACAAGCAGCATTGTTCACATACTTAAAAGCTTTATCCAAAATAAGTTTTCATATCAATCATACATTAATCTTTGGTAACCGCTTTATTCCTTCAGGGTTGCAGTAGAATGCAGGAAATGTAAAGCAGCCATTTTATGTATGTGTATGTGTAGCCAAAATCAAGTATAACACCTGCCTAAAGAGTTTAAATGAGGTTGTCCAGCCTGATTGAGGGTTGTATAAAGTAAAACAGACTGAGGTAATCATCCTTGCAGGAAGGCGCCTGTTTGCAGTGCCTCATTAAGACCTTGGCACAAAGCAATAGTTAATGTTGGCTCATTCCATCCACTCCTTGTAGTCAGCGTGCAAAAAGTCAGAGCATAATCACCAGCGAAATGTTTTTCCTGTCAGAGGTGCCACAATTGTTCAACAAGGGGTGATCAAACACCTCCCGGAACTGTTGTTCAAACTGGAGAAGAGATTGGGTTACTGCCGTGCCTCCACTTTGGTGCCCTTCTAGTTAAAAGAGAAAGAATAAAGGAGATTTTCATCAAAGGATTTTTTCACTTGTTTTCTGGTCGGTTGTTGAAAAATTAGCTCTGCATCAGTGTCGTATCACTGTTTGTTTCTTTAACAGCTCTATGCCTGGATTGGATGCTGCCTCACTTTGGTTAAACCATCTGCCATCTGTATAACTGTTAATAAAAATGTGAGGTTGAAACATGATAGGCTTCATGTTTCATCATGTACAAATAAATGTAAGTTTAATAAGTGCAATAAATATGCAAGCTGCAGTGCAGTGTTTCATGGCAGTTTTAAGCGAATCCTCATATGCTTCTATGGTGTGTGTGCTGTACGTATGGACTGATAAAATGTATCCACCTGGACTTGCAGGTAAGCAAACGATAGCGATGACTTTGCAGATGGAGAGAGAGAAAGAGAGAGAGAGAGAAAGAGAGAGAGAGAGAGAGTGTGTGTGAGAGAGAGAGGGAAAGAGGGAGTGTGTGTGAGGGGAATGCATTAGTGATGTATTGATTCCAGTGACACGGCTATCAGCTGTGGCCACCGCTGAAAAGGTCACTCTTTCTGAGCCCAAACACAGATGGAAAAAAAAGAGAGAGACAGCAAGTGAACGACAGGAAGGGAGCATGAGAGGATACATAGGAAAGTGAAATGGTGTGTGTGTGTTTAACTTGCAGTATCATTTCAGGGGAATTAATTATAAGAGTTTGAGAGGGTTCAAGAGCATCTTCAAAGTCCCTCTGAAATTTGTAATTGCATCCTGTTACACTCGACTAATTCACTTCAATACAGAAACCATCTCAATTTCACCCAAACACACTCGCTCACTCTTTATGCGGCGTGCGTGTCTTGAGTGGCCGAGTGTGAAAGCCGCCCTAACACCGATGGCCTGGATGATTAAGAATTAGCTTCACGAGGGTATTGTGCTGTCCTGCAGCTCAAAGCAGTGTAGCACACACACACACACACACGCACACACACGCACACATACACAGTGTTGCAGCAGATTTCTGCTCCAGCGTGTCCATCCGTCTTATTACTGGTCCCATCACGTCATGGGTGTGTGAGTCATACGGACCGAGACACGACAGGCATTCTGCTGCATCACTGTGAACACACACACACACCCGCACACACACACACACACACACACACACATGCTATTTATATAAGTTTACCAATTATTATTATTTTTTTCAGTTTCACGGAAACCCCTCCCCCCTATCCCTGGGGTAGAGTCCACAGTGAGTAAACACACACACACACACACGCATACACACACACACACACACACACACACGCATACACACACACACACACACACACACACATACATACACGCACACACACACA
>JAOUQW010029161.1:0-10037 GCA_028565825.1 Olivaichthys viedmensis | reverse complement strand
AAGACATCAAATCTAAGACAAAATATGTATAAAATACTTAGGGTCCCTAAGACTTTTGCACAGTACTGTATGTCCATCCCCAGCTGTCTTTGCAGTGAAAAGTCTAAAGCATTGGCCGCTGATCATTAAATTTAGCTCTGAAAAGTATTGATCGTATATGTTCTTTGGAATGGGAATGTGGGTCGAGTCCTTTACTAAAACAGCTGGCTTAAGCTCTGAACACATCTTCCCCTTTAATATTCAGTCAGCCGTTTTGCTTAGCTTGAACACTTTGTTTACACACATTTAATTTCATTGTCAGTTATCAATAAAGGCAAATTGGCCCGAGGCCAAGTGTGTTCACATTGGCTGCTTTTCAACCCTACAGCTGGACTTTCTCAGTTCGATAGATTTGATCTGGTCGAGATGGATACCCAGCAGTAAAAGACAACAGAAAATGTCGAGACCTGGTTATTTAATTTGTTGTAATGAAGGCACGTTGCTTAAGCATTTCCAAATCTCAACCTTGGAGACCTGTTTTACTGCACATTAGTATGTTTTCTCTAATTCAACTCCTCAGATTCCACTTATGCACTAATTACTAATAAGTCCTTCATGAGCTGAGTTAGAGAAGAGAAAAAAAACACCAAAATTAGTTCCACTGAAATCAGGAACGAGAGAATAACCGAGAGAGAGATAACACAGATAGCATTTGTTTCGTAGCTAAGCTAATTAAAATATTTCCATAATTTAATTATAAATCAACTGAAATTTAATTATTAATCATTGTAAAAACAACACTGACTATAAACATGTTTCTCATGCTCATGTTCACAATGTGATCATACCGAACGTTCCATATCCTTTCAACACATTTAGTGCTGTTTGCCTCTTCTACTGGAATGACTTATAACCAGAAGAGGATGGGCTCCCTTTTGAGTCTCATTCCTCTCAAGGTTTCTTCCTCGTGTCGTCTCGTGGAGTTTTTTCTTGCCACTGTCACCTCTGGCTTGCTCATTAGGGATCTAGCTCTACATGCGGATTTCTGTAAAACTTCTTTGTGACTGTGTCTAAATTGTTAAAAGTGCTATACAAATATTTTATTGAGAAAGAAACATTTAATTGAAAACGTTTTCCCTAAAGAATTATTAGACATTCTTTGTTCTGTGTTATAATCAATCATTAATAAAACACCTAAGAATTATTCTCTCATTATCATTATTAAGCTCACTATTGTAATAAGGTACATAATAGTCACAATAGATTTAGCGAAATCCTAAAATGATACACTCTCAGAAAAAAAGTCAAATCTAGAACCCTAAAGAGTTCTTCAGTTGTCCCTTTGGGGGAACCCTTAAAGGTTTTAAGTAGATCCCTACAATAAAGTCTTTCCCTATCAGAGGGTTTTGAGTAAGAACCCCTTTAGGAAGCTAAGAACTAAGAATTCATTGTCTTAAACATGTTATTTTTCAGGGTTCGTACAGAGGCTTAAAAGTCTTAAATGCTTGACTACACAGTCGTGGAGGGGGTGAGACACATTGTCCATAATGAGCAACAGTTTAGCCAGCATTCTCTCCTGAACAACCAATTCCAGGGAGTCCAGGTTGGTCCCAATGACCTGTCTAGCCTTACTGATTAGTTTGTTCAGTCTGCTGGCATCACCTGCCTTCATGCCACTGCACCAACACACAGCCACATAAAAGATGGTGCTCTCCACCACCGACTGGTAGAACATGCTGCTGCATACATTGAAGGACCTGAGCTTCCTCAAAAAGTAGAGTCTGCTCTGTCCTTTCCTTTATACTGCTTCTGTGTTACGCGTCCAGTCCAGCCTGTTGTCTAGGTGCACCCCCAGATATTTAAACATCTCCACCGCCTCCATGTCCTCTCCCAGGATAGAGACAGGGGTCAGCGGGGCCTTGGTTTTCCTGAAGTCCATCACCATCTCCTTTGACTTGGCCACATTGAGCTGTAGGTTGTTCCTTCCAGGACTTCGCATTATTCCCATTCTTCCAGTTGAAAATTTAGCTACTGCCATTTTTTTTTTACATGATGCAATATTAATGTTATACTGGAAATATTTCTAATTATCCACCTTGAGAAATGTTAAAAAAATGTACAAACTGATTTTTGTTACATATATTAACATATATTATCTTCTGCATTTACCACAATATACAGCTTTTTGCAGCAAATCTTTAAAAGGCCTGTTCTGTAGATGAAATGGAACTCAGCTGAGCATCTGTGTAGTTGTATTATATTTTGATTACATGGAAATCATGGAGCTCATGCCAGCAGATTGGCACATGATGAGCTCGGGCCTACGATCGGCCTGAAATAGCCCTGCTCGAAATAAGACCAGTGCTGAAAATGAGTAATGAGAAGATGTTATATATCGATTAGACTTATCCGCCTCCAACCCTTCCATCCTCATTTCCTTTCATTGACATTACATGACTAAGCAGCTGCTTGCCTTTTATGTATCGAAATGCTACGCTATTCCAAGCCAGCTAGGCCACAAATCCTCTTTACCACTGCTGAGTAGTGGGCAAGCCGCTGGATCTTCTCAGTAGGAGAACCCCTCGCTCCGCTTCATGGTATAATGGCATAATGGGCATTTTCCAAAAACATGTATGACATGAATGTGTATATTTAATGTTTGCCATGTTGAGTGATATTTCAGAGCACGAGTATAAAAGAAAAAAAGTATACAAATGTACAGATTTAGGCTAATTCTCACACACTTTTTAGGGCACTTGCATACATTGAATTTAAGTACGTGTTTTGAAAAACAGCCGATGCGGGTGCGAGAGCAGTCACAGGCGTGCAATATGCAGTTCTGAGAAAGAAAAACACATTCTTAGAAAGAAAGACTCTATATAAAGCAACTTTGACACCCAACAGAGGAACTTTTCCAAGTCCCAAACTCATGTGGAGGTGTGTGGATTCTCCAACAGAAAAATTAGAGACTTTGAAAATAATACGCTATACCACATGCATTTTTATGACAAATATTTAATAATAGAAAAAAAACTAACTATATATTATAATATATATATATATATAGTTAAAAGCTGATATGTTGTCCATAGCAATGACCCTCACTCGAGCAGATCAATCAGAGCGCCACTGCATTTTTCAAATGAGCAAAAGAACACGAAATACTTTTATTGTTCATATTGTTTTTTGAACAGTTTTCAAATTAGTTGGCATCATATCTGACATGTAATTACACATACAGGTGGCGACTATTGAATATAAAACCAACTTAACTGCAGTAATACAAAATTATAGTTTCAAGAAAGTTCCATAATTATTTTGAGTCAAAATTTAGAAAAAACTCTCGTGATTAAGAGTAAACACATTTCTTTTTCCTTAAAGTGGTGGAAAGGAGGTTCAGTAGAAAAGGTTTTTCTAAACCTTATCAACATTTTTGAAATTCTTAATGCTCATTAGAGGCAACCCTTTTATGTAATTTTTTATTATGTGCTACTTATTCTTGTTGTTCTTCTTATGTCCTGCCATTTTTCTTGCTCAGCGTTGACTTTCTTACCAGTTTTGGGACACATTGGATTTGTTTGTGTAATATATAAAGCACTGTGGAAACTGTGGAAATGTTTTTTCTTTATTGTACCATTCCGAGTAAACTAGAGATTATTGTGCGTGAAAATCCCAGGAGATCAGCAGTTTTAGAAATACTCAAACCAGCTCGTCTGGCACCAACAATCATGCCACGGTCAAAACTCACTGAGATTAGATAATTGCATGAATGAGAAGGTGTACAGGTTCCTAATAAAGTGCTCGGTGAGTGTATATTTTAATATAGTTTTCTTCACCTTCCTTGCACGTGGCGTCATTCACAAATGTTTCAATCACCTGCAACACGTCCACTAACTGCACACGCAAATATTCCTCTTTATTTGGGATCTTAGTAAATCAGGGTCTGATCAAATCGCTGGTTAACATCATGTGGCAAGGTACGACAAAGAAAAGGGGGGAAAAACCCTTGAAAATCTGCCCTTAATGTGAGAAAGGAAAATCAGTGACTCCCCGGGAGAATCAGGACATTTGGCAGCCAACAGCTAGGCTGCTAATCTGTGTGCCCACATGCTCAGCGACAGAAAACAAGAATAACCAGTTCAGTTCTGCACTTGTACGCGTGACTCACCTCTTTCTCCTGCACAGCCTTCGCAAAAACATCTGCTGTTTTCTTTTCTTGAAAAGTGGCGTCTCCAAGCTGCATGATGTTCCAGTCATGTACGTTTTGTGACGGACCCTGTGAAGGACACAATTGCTCCATCCAGGAGAAAATCCTACACATTATTATTACGTTTATTTGCAACAGGAAGATATAGTATCGCCACAGCAGTGATCGTTTGGGACCTTTCCAGGTGACCATCAGCAGATCAATTAATCAATCAATCAAACAGTGTTAGCATTTACAGTATCTCACATCATGCAGAGGTTTATTGATTTCCCCAACCACTTGACAGGAAATAATAATAAAAAATCTTTTCAGGGGTCGTTGGAGTAATTAAAGGAATCTATATTACAATGATGGCACCATAAGAATATGGAGAAGTGTGTGTGAATTGTAAAAAAACACAGTAGAAACAAAAGGTGTGTGCATGTATAAAAACACGTGCAAACCTGATAACGCCCGCAAAAAAAACATGCAAGCTGATTTACTTACACACTCCAGGAAGGATTGCGTCTTTCACGTCATTGCACGTGTTGTCCATTTTGCGTGTTTGCCTTAATGAATGTCCAATTTGAGACGTTTTTACCTAAAGGTGTAAAATACAGGGCGGAGTCAACGCAAATCTATTCATTTGGACACACTAGATTGGATAGTTATTTGTCATCCATGATCATGAATATGCAAATTGGAAAACGCCCCCATGTCCTCCTGCCATCACTTAATATATAATATTGCTAACTTAGCTAATTAACTGCTAGTAATCTAATTCACATTTGTCACAGAGTGGGAGTTCAGTATCGAGTTTTGATTTGCATCGTCATTTTCTCAGCGATTTATTTAAAAGCAGCCAAACCAGGCAAAATGTAACGCTACCATGACAACCACAAGTTAGCTTGCTACGTAGCTTAGCACACAGGTTTTGCAGCTTAAATTTTCCGCGTACCACATCGTCATCCTCTAATCTCAGACGTGATTGGTCCAAAGCTGTTGTGCCCATTTTGTGACGTCAGAAACTAAACTCATACGCAGCCTGCCCCCATACGAGTTACAGAAAGTTAAGAAGTACTGACAAATTCTCTGTTTTAAACGGAAAAATGGGACTTTAGCGGTTCTGACAAGAGTTCAGGGATTCTCCAATACCAGATGAAGGGGGAGGACATCTCAGACAGCATTTCGCTAACTTGCACTTTCTTTAAACAGAGGGCACAAGAACACTGCAAAGTTAGGATTTTGAAGAAAATACACTTTTTATTATTATATTTAATATGTCACATTCCTCATATAGCTGAAAAAAAAACATTCATTTCTAGTTCTTCATCGTCGATGTCGGAGTGTGGAGGTGGCTGCTCCAGGGAGGAAGAGGTGTTATAATGTTATATAACGTTAGTTGCATTATTTATCTATAACACATGCACTGCACATCTTAAATAAAAAAACATTATCAATGGATTATAGCGAATTAGGAAGTATATTGTAATAGAGATCGTCTTCCATACATCCTTGTTGTTTTACCTGGTGATAGTTGGACTTAATTTGTCTTTTTACAATGTCTTATGTTGCACTACACATTCTGCCACAATATTCCTCGTGAGTACCACTCTATTCCTTTTTTCTCATTTATATTTTGCTGACTGCCAATATTTGGCGATGTTTTGTATAATAGTCACTCCTCGTCAGTGCCTTTCTGACCCCCAAATACTCTGAAAATCAAACATAATTTGGTAACCCTTTAATTTAAAGTTTGATAATAAACTATTTCAAAGCAAGTAGTACATTCTTTCATTCTTAATATTATGATCTATTAATGATCACATAATGTTAATAAAGGTGTTTTCTAACATTAGTTAATACATTAAATAATGAGTTAATTAATTATGTAAATTTAATGTATTTGTTTATTAGTATTAGTAATTAAATTTTATACAATCTATTAATATTTATGAAATCAAGTTAAACATACAACTTTATAGGAAAGTTGTCATTTAACAACAGTTTTACTTTTAATTTATTGTTAAAGGACTTCTGCGAACTTAATGTATTGATTAATGTTAAAATTGACATTAATTCACTTTATAGGATCAAATATTATATTAATCATTATATAACTATATACTCTTGCTTATAAACTGTTTATTACCTAACCTAAAATTAAAGAGTTACCCATAATTTTTACCAATAACTTTTCTTGTTTTACCATAAAAGTACCATGTTCGGCTTCTCAAAAGTTATATTCAGTAATAGTTATATACATTGCAGCCAGAAGATATTGATGAAACGACTTACCCTTTTATGTTTTTTTGAGCTTACAGGATGGACACCTTCTGACATAACATTAGTGTCTGATCCAGACCAGGACAGCGTAAAAGTGAAATCGGTTAAATAATTATTTTTATTTTGTTTTTTAAGTAAGAAAAGCAGACAGTAAAACGTCAAGCTATTCACTCAGCTTCCAGAGTTGTTGTCCTGCTAAACAATTATTTCAATGTCATTATGGCAATACACAAAATAAAAAGCAAAACAATTGTTATCATACTGAAAATTAATCCAGTTATGTTAAACAAATGCGCATCTGCCCATCTGAAGATTTATAGGGTCCCACATGTAAATCTGCCTTACATGCCTGTAACTATGCCTCTAAAATGACCCCAGTGTTTACCTAAAGGGCCACCAGGTGAATTACATAATTATGTGAAAGAGGTGACATGTGGGAAGTAAATAATCCTTCTTTCAGTTAAATTAACCGTTTTAGATTCAACTATCGGAACACGCTGTGAAGCCGTCTCTGCTGCGTCTTTAATTATGAATCACCATTAACAATTATAATTAACTGGGAAAAAAAAGACTTTGTGTGTGTGCACGCGTTTGTCCCACTAATGGACCACCTGCCCAGCAGGGGTCTCACTCCCCAGAATACTGACTATTGCCCTGTTGCCAAGGCCACTGATCAATCTTGCATGCAGCTCATCGCAACCCCCAACCCCGGCTATTTATATCCCTAATCTTACACACACAGTCAGTGAGAACAAGTCGCCATTTACCAGCGAGTTATAGTCGTGTTATTTTATGCTTTTGGATGGCTTTTTTTTAATCAATTTGGCATTTATAACACTGTTATGAAGCACTAATGTATACATTCTACAACTAAACTTATTTAAGAAGCCTATATGTCAGGTAAACGTAAAGGAATGGAATAGATACTTCATAGAATGATGTCTAAAAGTGTCATAAATGTGTTGTTACTAAAAGCAAATGAATGATTTTCAGGATTAAAAAAAATTATAATTAAAAAATAAATAAATAAATAAATCACACTAATGATTTTGACAGTCTGACCAAAAAATTATTTTCTTTTTCATGTTGAGACGAAGTCATATACTACATAAAAACTCACCTTACGCCTTTTGACATACACCTTTTATAAGTCATCCAGCATTACTTTTATAAAAGATTTATGCAATGCTTATGAATGTATTATGAAGGCCCAATGTAGGTACCCTTTAAATACACTCAGTAGGTGAAACTAACCAGAGAATTTCAGCACAACCACTCAGTCACGGCATGATGGTGTAGAGAAACAAGAAGGGGATTTAATTCATAAAAGTCAGTCCTACTCCTGGTGAAGGTTTAAAAGTTTAATAATGTAACTCCTGTGTTTTACTCTGAGCTGTGAGTAATTTTAGTCATGAGATGATTTTTTATGGGATTCTCAGGAGGAAATTTCGGGAGAGGTCCAACTTCATAGCTATTTATTCTGCTCTTAGTCACAGGACTCTGATTCATAATTAGCCTTCTCAAGGCCAAACTGTTTCTAGGATAAAAAAAACAAAAACATCTGGGGCTTGAAGGAGGGATATATTTCTTCTTTTTTCTTTTTCTTTTTTTTTTCCAAGCACTTTAAAATCACCATTGAGGATCTAGTTCAACCCAGATCATGTCTTCTTTATTAAGACATTATATTTATATTAACATATAAATAATGGTGGGTGGTTGAGGCACAACATGCAAATAACTGTCATGTCTACCTCTTAATCTCTCTCTCTATCAAATAAACTCCACCATTCAGACAATACACTCTGATTAAAATGCATGTTTTAGCCCTGGCTTCCCTTCAAATGTAAAGTTCTCCATTTGTTTACACACTGATAGATATTTTATACTGTTATTAATTGACAAGGTTTATTGTCAGTGTGTCACACTGCAGCGGCGGAGGTAGGACACAGGCGCAAGCCGATAACATTTAAACATTTATTGCCCACTCTCAACATAAGCACTACCAAACACTCTACACAACGTGACATCAAACAATCCAAGACAAACTGGACAGGGAACATGAGGGCTTAAATACCTACATTGATTACACACAAACGACACACAGGTGGACAGCATAACATCACGGGACAAGGGCAACTAAACAATCACAACAAAAGCGCGTGGTCGCGCACGTGACAGCTTTTGCCATGGCGACCGCCACGCTATGTCACGCACACACGCCCCCCCTCTACGGCGCTGCTCCCGCAGTGCCCAAACATGCAGTCCAGGGGGGACCCTGGGGCCGTGGAGCCAATGTCCATGTCCGGGTGGGGACCACCCACCCCCAGCGCAGCCAGCGAGCGGCGTGATGATGTGCTCCGCCGGGGCGGAATGCCACGCGTCCTCATCCCCAAAGCCCGACGGTGGAGGAACGACGACCTTGGCGGGGCCGGACGCGGAGGAATGTTGCTGTCCATGGCGACCGCCATGGTATATCACGCGCGTGACACAGTGTCAATCATCATAAAACTTACAGCAGGACTGAAAAACACCTGACAGAAACACAGCAGCATATAAACGTCTGCAACAAACTCAAACATTTGTTTAAATGGCTATTCACACTGACTATCTCCGTGTCTCTGTGCCACCATTACCCTTGAATGTTTTTATTTTTTATTTATTTTTTACAAATTCAGTGACTGGTTTTGATCCCTAAATAAACTTCCCTTTCAGCTCCCAGTGTCACACCGCTGGCTGGACGGATGCAGGTGCGGGCTCCAGGCGAGGGGGCAAGAAGCAGACAGGACCAAAGGATTAGGCAATCTCGATGTCGAGGGGCAGGCGTTGGGTCAGGCGATGAACAGACAGGGTGTCGGAGGCACAGGCAGAGACGAAAGTCGAGTAACACGGTCCGGGGTCACGCGCAGGTAGACGGTCCGGGAAATACTTGATCAAGTCCGAGGCATCGAAACAATACTGAGCACTGAGTACTGAGTGGTGTTGTTTGAGGCTTTATATAGGGGTAGTATGATTGCATGCCAGTGGTGTGTAATCAGTTGGGATTGGGAACAGGAGGTGATAGTGATCAGAAGCTTGGTGAACTTGAACGTGGAAGTGAGCTGGCCGGCTCGCGGCATGCTGTAGGGGAGAGCGGTGAACTCGTGACACCCAGGTAGTGGGACTCGTGACTTGAGCTCTGAATGAATGGCCTTCGCAACGCCCCTATTAAAGGTTTTGCTGACTGCCAGAGATTGGTGCTGTTTTGTATCATCCTTGTGACTGATAGATTCTTCTGTGAAAGGAACATATTAGAAAAAAGGACTGAGACATGTGTTCACACAGAGCTATTAAGTTTCATATCAAGATTAAAATTCACATGATTTGTAAAAAGAAATTTGTCTATTAAAGTGACCTTGCTCTCGTGGTGTCCTGTTTCCTAAAGACATTAATGTCCCTGACTCTGATTTCTTGACAAAGCAGAGGATTCCATTTATACTTAATACCAAAACCAAATTTTACTTTAATTCTGTACATGATGATGATGATTATCCGTTCAGTCGCAGCCGACTCTCGGTCACTTTATGGATCCTCGTTCTCCACGCCTTTT
>JAOUQW010029160.1:0-10038 GCA_028565825.1 Olivaichthys viedmensis | reverse complement strand
TAAAGTGCAAATACACGACAGTGAGGACGAGTGCAGATATACACTATACAATAAATACACAGAACAATAAATACACACACACACAAATACATATACGCACACACACACACAAATACATATACGCACTCACACAAATACATATACGCACACACACACACACACACACAAATACGCACACATACACACAAATACATATACGCACACACACACAAATACATATACGCACACATACACACAAATACATATACGCACACACACATACACACACAAATACGCACACATACACACAAATACATATACGCACACACACACACACAAATACATATACGCATACACACAAATACATATACGCACACATACACACAAATACATATACGCACACACACACACACACAAATACATACACACATACACACAAATACATATACGCACACACACACACACAAATACATATACGCACACATACACACAAATACATATACGCACACATACACACAAATACATATACGCACTCACACACATACATACACACACACACACACACATAGAAACAGACATATACATAGACACACACACACACACATAGAAACAGACATATACATAGACACACACACACACACACACACATACATACACACACACACATAGAAACAGACATAGACACACACACACATACACACACACACACACACACATAGAAACAGACATATACATAGACACACACACACACACACACACACACATCGCCCTGCATGTGTAATAACTAATTAATAGTTAGCTATTAAGCTTGCAGAAATAACCCCGCCATAATAACGCACACAGCGAGGTTGAACGACTCCTTATTGGACATAAAGCGCCCTGCATAGCGTGTATGAAGCCATTATTACGCCAGTAGTCATACCCAATGTGGTGCACTTGCATAGGGCGTAGAGTTATTTGGGACACGGCCTATGTAGATGCGGAGGATGAGCGCGTGAGCGTGTGATGCACATGAAACAAAGGCATCATGGTGCATCGCGTGCACTTTCACTTCGCCCCTGGTGCTATTATAGTGTTATGGCCATGTACACCATGAACACGTCGGGGAGGACGCTTCATAAGCTGGGTACACAGCTTTAATGTCGCGCAATAACAGGCCACGCGTCAATGAACAGGCAGTAACACTGACGCAACTTACCCGTCTTCTACGTCTTTCGTGTCTCCCATGTTTGCCATGTTTGCCACCATAATTCACCCACACACGCGCACGCGCACGCGCCGGCTTTAATTCGAGCCACCTGCGCGTGCGATGCGTTTTTCCTACGCGTGACGTTTGTTTTGTAAACGAGGAAGAGGATAAGCATCAGCAACACGC
Organism: Olivaichthys viedmensis; assembly: GCA_028565825.1. Lineage (NCBI taxonomy): Eukaryota > Metazoa > Chordata > Actinopteri > Siluriformes > Diplomystidae > Olivaichthys > Olivaichthys viedmensis. The sequence goes on along the minus strand of JAOUQW010029160.1, from coordinate 8,684 downwards.
GCACACGCACACACACACGCACACACTCACTCACACACTCACACACACTCTCTCACTCACACACACACACACACACACTCACTCACACACACTCTCTCACTCACACACACACACACACACACACACACACATCAGTGCGTTTTTCTGTGGACACCAAAATGTTCTTGTGAACTGGGCCGAACTCTGAGTTCACGCCAGCAAGCAACACAAGCGACAGACGACCTTTAGTTTCCTGTGTAAATTTAGGACAAGCTGAATTTGCTGAATTTTATTCAAATGAGTTATGGCGCAGTAACGCATTTAGTCCAAACAGTTGTCTTAAGTTCATTCTTCTGACCAATACTATGGCGTGGTACGTTCAACGCTCCTTCAGTTCTCTATCTCACTTCACGAGTTCCTGCTCGAGTTTAGTTCCTATTTCAAGTGTTTGGCGCCAAAAAATGGAAAAGAAAAAATGATAACAATGATTTCACCTTCTTGTGGGTTTTATTACCACAATATTAAAATGCATTTTAAAACGCAAAGCCACCACAGTCATGTGTATAAATTATACAGCGGCCTGTTTACATTGTAGCTGGACAGGCCACGCCCACAAGTGACAGAACCTGAAGTGATGTCAGCGACTTGTCGCTTGCTAGTGTGAACACAGGGGTCAGACACAAGCGGGGTCAAAAGGTGACTTTACATTTCAGTTTTGTTTTAAATTGAAAATGTTTAGTTTTATATGTTGACTTAGTTTTTATATGATGTCTTGTTTACTGAACGGACCGTGTTTTTATTTATTGATGTTATCGTGCAATCCAGGCCTGTTTTATTGCTGCTGAAGGAGTGCAGTGTGTGTGTGTGTGTGTTGAGACAGTTCACAGTCGGACAATGTGCTATCTTATTTTCTGTTAAAATGTTAAAATGTGTGTCTCTGTCGCGTGTCTCCCTCACGGGGAACTATTGAGTTTGTTTTATTGCCAATACTTTAATCTTAGTGAACATGGAGAGAACGTTTGAGTTTAAACCGACCTGTTAAGGGAGGGAGATTTTTTTTATTTTTTTATTTTTTTAACAGTAATATGTGGTTTGGGACGCAGCTCATGGAGAGACGGAACCACTCACTCATTCTTTTTTCCATTTCTTTCTTTCCTTTTTCATGCTTTTTCTTTCTTTCTTTGATTTGCTCTCTCTCTCTCTCTCTCTCTTTTCCCTGCTCCCTTGACTTTATTTCCATGACGACTGGCCACTTCCTGAGTTTCTCATTCAGGTTTTCTCATGCACATACACACACAGTGGACTCCTGGGTAATCTCTCAGTGAACCCAACCTGCAGTGTCACGAGAACCTCTACTTGGATGTTTTCCCCCCTGTGTGTGTGTGTGTGTGTATTAATTAGGATTGCATTTACTAGAAAACTGCCTCAATCAGTTTGTCATTATAAATTGTGCACCTAATGAAGAAAACACTGTACTGACAATAAGCTGATGGTCACGAGGGAGGAAATAAATATTTAAAATCTCTCAAAGGTTTGAAAGTGTTCATGATTAGAGTGACGGGGCAGATGAAAGGCAAGAAGAAAGATATGATGCGGTGCGGTTACCAATATTTACCATCAATCAGCATCACATGTTATCAAACACCAACATTCACCATCACACACCAACATTCACCATCACACACCAACATTCTCCATCAAACACCAACATTCTCCACACACAACAACATTCTCCACACACCAACATTCTCCACACACCAACATTCTCCATCGCACACCAACATTCTCCATCGCACACCAACATTCTCCACACACAACAACATTCTCCACACACCAACATTCTCCATCACACACCAACATTCTCCACCGCACACCAACATTCTCCACCGCACACCAACATTCTCCACCGCACACCAACATTCTCCATCGCACACCAACATTCTCAACATTCACCATCACACGCCAACATTCTCCACCACACGCCAACATTCACCAACATTCTCCATCACACGCCAACATTCTCCATCACACACTCTCCATCACACACGCCAACATTCACCATCACACACACCAACACCAACATTCACCATCACACACACCATCACACACACCAACATTCACCATCACACACACCAACACCAACATTCATCATCACACACACCAGCATTCACCATCACACACCAACATTCACATCACACACCATCAAACACATTGTGGTGTGTGTGTGTATTTGCTTTTGGTTTAGATGTTCTCGAATGTTTGTTGTATGTCGGGAGGTTAAAGGGCAACTCTCACTCACAAACCTGGTAGGTGAGAACAGAGTGACAGAGTGACAGAGTGAGATAAAACTACACACTCCTGTACACTCTTACTCACCACACATTCCTACACACTCGTACTCACCTCTACACACCCGTGTACACACTGTCTGTAACACACCACATCAGAACTGTCTCACTCACACACAACTAATAAATAGAAACTAAAGATGACTGAAAGCTGAAACATGTGATTTTAGTGCTAGAAGTGCACATGGTTTTCGGACCTTATGTGGAACTGCAGCGTTTTGGAACTGTATCAAAGGAGAACTCCACAGTTCCTGGACGAGTTCCTGTTCCTGCAACTGAAACTGTGACCGTTCTGGAGAACTCCAGTGAAATTGCAGTGATATGGAGGCGGCTGAAACTGAAGCTCTTCTTATTGTTTGTGGTGAATTTTAACACTTCACACTTCGGGTCTATTTACGCTAATTGTTAAACGCAGGTTTTTAAATGCTGGGTTAGAAGGTCGGCCATTGACCAATATGCAGTGTTCAGTACATCTAGCGCCGCCCTGATAGTTCCAGGTCTGTAGACTCCTGGTAGACTCCGGAGCAGGAACTAAAAACGTTCTTGGAACCATGGCCCAGGAACTACATTTGGCTTGATTCCTCCAGTGGAAACGTGTAAAAAGTTCCTGTTTTTCTGAAAAGGTTCTTAGGTTCCAAGGAAAAAGGTTCCTAGGTTCCAGAAAAGATTCCTGAAAAAGTTCCTGCGTTCATAAAAAGTTTTCTGGGTGCCTGAAAAATGGCTGGCCCTCTTACTGCGTGCATGCGTGTGTGTGCGTGTGTGTGAACAGGAAGTGTGCTGATGGATTTTCAGGTCTGGAAACAGAGACGCAGTCACTCTTGTGTATATAAAACAGATTTTATCTCCCCAAAACTGTTACATCATCTGTGTGTGTGTGTGTGTGGACAGTTTTGGATACCCAGGCTTCAGATGTCAGTGTTGTGTACACACACACACACACAAAATGAAGCTGGTGTGTGTGTGTGTGTGTGTGTGTGTGTGTGTGTGTGTGTGTGTGTGCACGTTTTGGATGTGTTGAGGTTAATAGTCACAAAGGTCACGACCCAGGAAACGACATTTCATTTCAATGTATACGAGGTATATGGAGGAATGACAATAAAAACCTACTTGAACTTGACCCCTGTAGATCTTTCACTGTCTCTCTCACTTTTCTGTCTGAACCTCTGTTTTACACCTCCTATAACCTGAGCTGTAGAAATAACCCCGGGTAATGTTCATATTTATTGATATGGCATGTTGTATAGATTCGGGCTGAGTTTGACGCACTGAATGATAAAGTGTAGGTGATGTTTAAAAGGAGCGAGGCGTCTGGAGGCTTCAGGTTAGAGACTGTGTTGTTAGCACAGGTTTAGCCGACACACGTTATGGGCTCGTAGCCTGCTCATACTCAAACCCAACCTGTGGAGACACGCCCTACAGCAAGCACTTACCTTTACACTTCCAGCGTTCAGCAGACGTCCTTATCCAGAGCGACTTCCAGAAGTGCTTTATCGTCTCCGTTGAATACCGTCCTCATGCTCGCTCAAACAGGCCACGGTCTCGTAATACCATGAACCTAAAACCCTGTGAGAGAGTTTGTACAGTAAAGAAAACGGTGCGAGTGAAAAACTGTCTCAGGCGGTGACGTGTGGTTGGGTGCTTTGCGGCGAGTGTTGCTCTTCCTCGAGGAAGATCTGTAATTGTTAAAGTCTCTCTCTCTTTGTGTCTGTCTGTCTCAACCTCACCTGTCTCTCTTTCTCTCTCTCAGCCTCACCTGTCTCTCTCTCTCTCTGTCTCATCCTCACCTGTCTCGATATTACTCTAATTGACTCTGACCTGCAGTTTCACACTGCCAGTGCTCTAGATATTTGGTTTGACTTTGTTTGATGACCTGATTGGTGTTTATATTGGGGTGTAAAGCAGTGCTGCTCTGGGTTCTGTGTTCCTGTGTGTTACAGGGTTAGTGAGCCTCAGAACCAGCTGACCGAGGGCACTGTGACTGAGGGCTTTTCAGGGTTCAGCTCTTGAGTCTGTGGCACCATGAAGTGCAGCGTTTGGGACTCGTCTTTAAGGTCATCCAGGAGGAAGTGGTTTCTGGTCGTTTATTTATATCTTGTTGTAAATCTTCTTCCACTTCACACCGTCTCCTTATCAGATGGATGGTTTCTAATAATATCTCCTCACTGTGCGTGGCGGTAAAATCCACTTGCGTCCTCTTCCAGGCTGGTTCATTGCATCTCCGTTTGTTTTAAACGTCTTCATTATTGCCCTAACAGTGGATTTGGGCATTTCCAGCCCAGTGTAGCTCTTGTTATAGTCATTGTCTGATTTATGAAGGTCAACACACTTTAATCTTCCCCATGTTAATGAATGATTAAGGGAATTTGGCCTCTGTGTCACCTCATATTTATACCCCAGTGAAACAGGAAGTCATGGATGATCACTTAAGAGTTCCTAAACACTCAGGTGAACTTAAAAAGTCAAATATAAATGAGAACATGCTTCAGTTACATTTTGTTCATAAAAATTTCTACGGGTACCAATAATTGTGACATGTGGTTTTGTTAAAAATACATATATACAGTATATATTTATATAATAAGGTTTTTAAAAAATTTCTTAAAACAAATGTACTTCAATTAAAGGTTAGATTTCTCTCATATTTTTTATTGTGAGATTAAGCTAATTAACCACAAAGACATTTTCAATTTTCAATAACCTTTTTTTAGCCATCTTTACCAAGGGTGCCAATAATTCAGGAGCTGACTGTATCTAGCGCAATATGTTCAGAAAAAAAACGTTGTGGTAATGGAATAGTGTATCGTCTGGAGGAGGATTATATGGAGGATTATATGGAACTTATCCTTTTAATGCCATATAGTGTGTTTTTTTTTATTTGCAATAAAGTTAGTGCCTAAGTAAGTTAGTGCATCTGAGGCCACAATGGGGGATTTTCCTGCATTTCCTGTTACAGTTAAAAATAGGAAACACAATCAGTTGAATTTAGCGGATGATGAATGAGTTGGCATTTCTCTAGCGTGTGCTGAGTGTGCTGTGATTCTCTGTAATGCGGAGCTGAAAGTAGGCCAGGTGTTGTGGGAGAATGTACGGTTAAAGACGCCACACGGCTCGAGCCACTGCAGCGAAGTGTGCAGATATTCAGCCTTCTACACTAATCTGAAATTAGAGAGCTCTCATCGGAGCGCGGCACTCAGAAACGCTCAAACCACAGTCCCTGTTGGAAACACGACGCTGAATTCTACTGCCTCATGCCATGAGATCTATAACTTTAATGTCTTACCATTCTAGAACACCTTTCTCTAAGAAATTATATTCTAGAACTCTACAGGTAGAATGCAGTTGTACAGTTAGAACAGGGTTCTTGCAGGAAGTCAGCTTGTGGTTCATTAATCCTCAGTGAAATCTGTTCAATCTGATATTTCAGTGGTGACGGTCGTCTTTTAAAGTCATAAAATTATGTTCTTAAGTATGAATGAGCGCAAATTGTGACTATTTTAATCAATTTAAGGGAATGAGATCACTACGGTTACTGGCTAAATGGAAACGTTAGCCAAAAGTTCAACATTACTAATTAAATATTTACAGATTTCATACTGCACTTTTGTGTGATTTTCTGTTAAATACATTTTCCCATCATTATTGTTTACCACCAAATCATTAACAATAAATACCGAATGGCCTTTTGATTGATAACTGAACAAACAAAAGGATGGGCTCTGACTTTTGCACAGTACTGTACATATATATATATAATCCTATGTTGCAACATTACCCACGATTTTAATCCTGTAAAATCCTTCATATAATGCCAGATAAATGTGTTTATTGCCCTTAAACCATGTGTAATATTGGCACATTGTTAACTGGTGGTTAACAACTATAATATTCTATATTTTCTCGAAAAATAATAATGCATTTGCATGACCTGCAAAAGTCAAACAGCCTCTTTGAGAACCAATAGGAAGTGTCCATGAAGGCAAAGAACATCCTGCCAAATTCCTGACCAATCAAGAAGTTTAATGAACACACCTTAAAGACTCGTCAGCTAGCTAGTTCTTGCTAGTTGTTAACTAGGTAACTTAGCATATTAGGTGAGTGATGAAAAACTTTTAATTTGCAAAAATAACGCTGGTAATTAAAACACTGAAGATATCAAAAGTGTGTTTGTTTCCTTGAGTCCTGGATTTTTTAAAACAATCTGTGAAAATAATCATATGATAAAATTGTGGTCTCTGATTGGTCAACTGTTGACAATGTTGCCTTAGAAATGTTTGGGTAAAACTTTAAATTATTTACGACATGAGTTAACAAACCATGAACCTCACCATTAATAAGTAATTACCACCTGTATAACTGATGCCTCGTTAAATGTTACCTAAATAATTAACACATGCATGAACAACTGTTTGTGCAATCGATGACTAAAAACAAGTCTGCATATATTAGCATAAATTAAATCAGCTGAATTCAGTCAGTGAGTGTAAATATTGGCACCCGCCATTCAGCCTCATTTATGAACTCTCCAATTAACCACAACGTCATGGATGAAATCAGCATCAGGTGTTCATTAAACAAACACCAATTAATACAGGTGTTAATTACTGATGTATTAATCCTAAAGTTTATGATTTATTAAAGTTAACTAATGTGATGTGAAATATATTACAATACGGAGATATATTTCCATTCCCATAAGGTCCAAAGAGGAGACACTCTCAGGCACTTCTTCAGGAAAGAGCTGTCATAAATTTTGATGGTCGTGGTTATTAATATATTGATTTAACAGCGTTCAGAGTCTCAGAAAGCGGTTCTGCTCGGGCGTGACCCTGCAGCGCTTCTCCTCTCTTATTCACTCTGACATATGACATAAGTGAATCAGGCTAGGGAATCAATTTGTCTTTGGGTTAAGGATGGAATTTGATTTTCAGTCTCAAGGGTACTCTCTCTTTTTTTCTCTTTCTCTCTCTATCTTCTATCCCTTCTATTCTATTACCCAGAATGCATCATGTCATTACAGTGCCTGAGCAGAGAGAGAGAGATAGCGAGAGTGTGTGTGTGTGTGTGTGTGTGTGTGTGTGTAAGGATGGACCGAGAGGCTTCATATCCACTGAGAGTGCGAGTGTAAATCTGGTCTTGTCCCAATTCAGTCAGCACAGAGAGAAAAATCCTCACTGGTATCTGATCTGAGATCAGTTTTCACTTCATTATTTATGGTGGGATTGAGGTTTAAAAGCCTGATCTCAGATCATAAGCCTTTACCTGAAAGTCTCTGTGGTTAGTGTGTGTGTGTGTGTGTGTGTGTGTATGTCAGTGCTCTGCCCTTCATGGATTAATGCATCGTGTGTATGATCCATGGTGTCACTGTCAAAGCCGCATGTCCCGAGTGTCACTCTGAAAGGTCACTAAAAGGTCATCAGGCTTCCCAGAGGATCGGAGCTGAATAGCAACTGTCATTTCACCGACGGAGGACAAGTGAAAACACTCACAGACTCTCCTTCAATCAAAATTCTGTTCAGTCTCTAATTAATATTGAAGGTAAGTCATATAACATGTGACATATGGCATAACATAACTAGGGCTGGTCTGAACAGCATTTGACAGGCTTTGAATACTCGTTCTCAAAACCAACCTTAAAAACAATAATACTTACGTTTCATAATTAACCCTAATTTTAAATATGTTCGTTACTGCAGTTCAAAATACTGTATATTCAGTAGGTGACAACGTCTTAATAATAATAATAATAATAATAATAATAATAATCATAATAAGCCAAGATACTGCGTCAGACAGCGTAATATATATACTTACATATTTGAACCTCCATGCTATACCAACCTCTTACTCAAATTTTGCACTGAGCATTTTTATTATCGTCCGATAATTTAAAGTACACGTGATTTCTTAAGCCCATTTTACACGCAGCATATTTTTTTGCTCAGTCCTATTTCTTGTGCGTGGTTTCTAGCTAGAAACAATCCAGAATACAATATTGCTGGTATATTGTGCAGTTTAGGCCGATAATCTAAACATCACATGGGCTATTTTTCAACCTGTAGTCCTCCTGTAGTAGCGCTCTGGCCTTGGTTGCCAGAGCGTAGAAATTAAAATCTTATTGGATTAATGAACTTTATGTGATCATATACAGGGGTAATGCACCGCTTCTCGGGCAACCACTGCCTGTGCTCACGCCGCCGGCCCAGACTTTCGGCCCACGGGCCCAGGGCCCCCGCGGGGGGCCTTTTTGGCACGTCGGGAGCCGTGCGTAGAGGGGGGGTTCTGTCACGGTCTCCCCGCCGCGGTCTCCCGCTTATAGTGCGCGCCGCACTTTCCAGCGAGCCGCGCACTTCCGTGTTT
>JAOUQW010029159.1:0-10038 GCA_028565825.1 Olivaichthys viedmensis | reverse complement strand
GGGGGACGAGGGGACGAAGGGACTGGACGAGGGGACGAGGGGACGGGACGAAGGGACGGGACGAGGGGACGAGGGGACGGGACGAGGGGACGAGGGGACGAGGGGACGGGACGAGGGGACGGGACGAGGGGACGAGGGGACGAGGGGACGGGTGGGATTCCCGTCCGAACGCGTTACTAAACCCGGTAGGGAGAGGCGGTTCGGTTCGTTTTGGGCCCCCTTCCGACTCCTTTCTCTCGCGGCTGCCGGTGGGTTCCCACCTGTCAGGCTGCGGGGGGTCTGCGGGGGGTCTGCGGGGAGAAAGGGAAAAGCGCGCGCGTAGGAGACGCTCCTTTTCCTCCGCCAGTCCGTGGCGCGGCACTCTTTTCCTCAGATCAGACGAGGCTCCTCGCTGAATTTAAGCATACTACTAAGCGGAGGAAAATATATTAACAAGGATTCCCTCAGTAGCGGCGAGCGAAGAGTGAAGTGACCCCTGAGAGAATTGTCTGCATGTTTTTCTATTAGAATTTATTTCTACTGAAGGGCAATAATAAGGTCTTTGCAAGCTCTACCTCATTGTAAGCATTTTTTTCCCAAGAGGTTTTTCTGAAGTCTGAAGAATGCTATGGTACCTGCTGTAGTAAAAAAAAAAAAAAAAAATCAGTAAAGACCTAAATAGTACTGTGTGCACTTGTAACCCAGTTTTTGATTGTGATATTTTTCATTAAATATCTCATTTTATTATGTGAACAATGTGAGATTTTATTTTACGTGTGTAAACAATTTGAGTTCATATTTGTAATCGATGAACAACTTCTAATTTCTTAATTTCTTCAAAATAACATGCTCTTTGAAATTCTACGGTTTTGTCATTCAAGTCCATTCTTTATTTAAAAGAATTTCGATTACTTGATTAATCGTCAAATTAATCGATTACCAATACTAGGTCACTAATAGTTAGTGACCTCCCTAGATCCACTATGTGAATTTTAACTCCTCAAATCAAATGTGTCGAACACAGTGGTTGTTGCAGATGCGCTGTTCTGTCTCAAATGTGGCTCTTGTTTGATGCAAATGCAGAAACCACTGTTTCCGACACATTTGATTACATTGATTTTTGTTTTTTTTTATCTGACTAAGTCTCTTTTGGGTAATGCTGTTATGTGGAATGAAGGATAGGTACCTACTCTCTGAGTATCTGGAAATGATTAACTGACTGGCCATCAGTTAATCTTGAATGGGACAAGTTTTAGGTGGTTAAGCTTGCTATTATGTGAACGCTTTAGAGGGCATTCATGGGGGGAATTGTGAGAAGTTTTCTTTATTTTCTTTAAGTTAAATTTTTATTAGCAATAGTTATTAAGTTTAGTTTTCATTAAGTCTTATTTTAATGTAATTTTTTGTTCTCTGTAACTGATTTTACTGCTTTGACCTTGTGTATGTGTGAGGGGCCTCTCTCTTTCTCCAAAAGCTCTTTGATAATCGGTTATGCTGACGTCTCTGTGTTTTTGTTCTGTATTATCTGTACTCTTAAAAACCCTCTCTCAACAGAAAAGCGTTCGCCCTATCGTCTGGCGATTGCTAGTTCGAGCCCCGACGATGCCACAGCCATCCGTGGTTGGGAGTCCAAGAGAGCGTAATTGGCCCTGCTCTCTGGGTGGGAGGGATGGCAATACACTTTCTCTCCTGTTGATCAAAGCTGCACCAGCCAATCGTGGGCGTCTGTGAGCTCATGCATACAGAAGAGGGCATTTGGCGCTTTCCTCCGAGCGCGCGGGACTGCTCTGTGATGTTGCATGAGCAGCAGTTCAAAAAGATGTGGTGGCTGGCTTCATGTGTCTCGGAAGAAGCACGTGTTAGCCTTCACCCTCCCCGATTTGTGGCTGTCGGGCAATAGGAGAGAACTAGCTAGTGCGTGGGAATTGGCAATGACTAAATGGGGAGAAAATGGGGGAAAAAACTAACAAAAAACGACTAGTTCCTTGTGCGTGGGAATAAAAATTCAACTTTTTGTCAAACTTTTAAACCTACGTCTCGTGCCTGACTCTCTGCACTCAAAAAATTATTTACAACAATTAACAGCTTAATAAGAGGTGTCATGTGTCATGTTAACTATTGGTCCGACAGTGACTGTTTCTAGTAGTTTGCTGTCAAGCACTAAGCCTTATGCTTTGTTTCTTGGAATAAAAATAGAAGGAACCCCCCAAAGTAGAACCCTTCAATATGTTCTTAGCTTACATGCTGATATTTGATTCAGACTGGTCTCTCTGAGATGGCTACTGCAGATAGCTACTTTTAGTCAAGGATTTCTAGCTGTTGTGTGTGTTTAGTGACTTGTCATATTGGAAGGTAGAAGGGCAGATTTTAAAGAGGGGCAACCAGGTGTTAGCCCACATTGTTCTGATAGGCAATAGAGACCCAAATGTACCATTGAAGTGAATGGCCAAATGCTTAAATTTTGGATGATTCTCAGCTTCCAATTAAAGTTTTAATGGAATTGGGCACACAAAAAATGTTTTATTCTAGATGCTGTAATTTGATATTATCCAAATAACCTGTTGCAGTGTATAGACAGTCTTGGTTATGTGTAAATAACTTACAATTTATGTGGTGCAGAGTTTTGCATGTTCTCCTAGTTTCCACTGGGGTTTTCTCTGGTTCTTCCGGATTCCTCCCGCCTTCCGAAAACATATCGGTTGTCCCGCGCATGGCTGTGCGCGGGACATAGCGTGGCGGAAGCCATGGCGACGGCAGCCACGTGCGCGGCCACGCGCCCTTGTTTATGTTTTGCTTCCCTGTCTTTGTCCCGTGATGTGATTGTCCCCACCTGCATGTCATTTGTGAGTGATTACTAAGTGTTCAAATACCCGCCTGTGTCCGTCCTGTGTTGTATCCTGTTGTTTGTGTGTTCATTACGCCTGTCACGGCGTGCTTTAGTTTTGTCAGTTTCACCCAGTCTGAGCGAAAATAAATATGTTGTTCAGAGAAAGCGGCTACGTTATTGTGTCCGCACCCCCGCACCTGCACCTCGTGACAGTTACAAATAATTTAAGTATGTCTTATGATTTTACAAAAGAAGATTCCATTAGCAATTTTACACCAACATTTTTTACTGAACAGTTTTTTAACAAGGTAATGTAGATGTTTACATAGTCCTAAAGTTACACAAATGATCTGCATGTTCTCAACATAAACAAGTGTTAAAATTCTGGTCAGTTGACCATGAATATGGTTACCGGCAAAGCCGTGAGTGGGAAAGGAACATTGTAGAAGAGGGGCACCCAGGTCTGCCAAGATGACTGCAGAGTTTGCTGGTCTCCTCAGGCAAGTGTTTCCAGTCCCTGGGGAGGGCCCCCTCCTAGAAATGGGGGGAATAACTGCCTCCTCCTCCCCTACCTTCCACTAGGGTGCCCTCTAATACAGTGCAAAATACAAGTGCCTCAGTGGTTTACACAATACTTCTACAATGTTTCTAAAATTACATAGATTCAAATGTATGCACTAATTGGTAAGTGAAAACAACATGTGCCAGATAAGAGTGTTTTATAGTGGTTTATAGTCCATACAGACAAGGAGGCGTCATATCAGCTTGAGCCTCTATGGTTTATGATAGCCCTCTGACACAGTTTCCCTGGTGGACTTCCTTTCCCATCTTCCTGGCCTCCAGAAATTTACCATATAAGACTCTTCTTTGAATTCAATGAGTCTTCTCTGGTCTTGGGATGTTTGTGTGATGACTGGGGAGGCTCAATTCTTATCCTGCACCTGGGCTTTATATCATCTTAGACTTGCAGACTCTCCCCTCCCTCTGTCTTCTAGTGGATAATTAATGATTCTAGTCACGGCCAGCCTACAGCATGTCACGGTTCGTCCCAACATCACAAACACTACCACCCCGCACCACTAGAGGTCACCGTCACCCGAGTACTGACACTTCCTGATCACATGCACACAGTTCCCTTCATCAGCACTAGTATAAATACACACCCCAAACACAGTCACATTGCGAAGTTTTGTCGTGGTTATGTCCGTCAATCCCGAGCGTTTACCGTATTGTCTTTCTGGTTCCGACCCTCTTCCGTCCCTCGACTACTGCTACTTGGATTACCCTATCTCGTACTTCTGCTCGCTGATTGAACTATCTGGCTACCGGACTTTTGCATGTACCTTGACCTTGATATTGGATTACCTTTTGGAAATAAACGTGTTGCACTTGGATCCTGTTTGTGGTGTTCTTGTATCGCCTGACACAGCAGGGTTTCCTGTTTTGCTCATGAATGGTTCTGCTTGTGGCTTACTCTGTACAAAGGTTCAATTCAGCTTGTGGCTATTCTTGTACAAAAGGTCCAATACGTTCAGGTAACAGAGAACTGCCACTTACAAATTACCACTAGAAGAATGGCATCACTGGCTAAGGTGGGCCGAACACCCATTCAACCCTAGACAAGCCCGATGGGCCCTATTCTTCTCTAGGTTCCAGTTTACCATAGCCTATCATCTCGGTTCTAAAGCAGATGCTCTCTCTTGTGTGTACCCAGCTCCACCCAAAGAAAATATCACAGGGCCATATCATGGGAGATAGACCCAGAAATCATTAAAGAAAATTAAAACTATCCTTCTCCTCTTCAATGTCCAGTGGGTAAACTCATCACTGGCCATCAGACACCCCAGCATAAACAAGACTCATCAACTCCTCCACACCAAATACTGGTGGGAAACCATGCTCACAGACATCCAGAAGTTTGTCAAATCATGTTCTATTTGCGCTAAGGCCAAGATTCCTCACACTCTGCCAGCCAGCAAGCTCAAGCCCTTACCCATTCCTCAACACCCCTGGTCCCACCTTGCACTGGACTTTATCACTGATCTCCCACCATCAGGTAACATGACCACCATTCTGGTGTTCGTTGAACGTTTCTCCAAGTCTTGGCGCCTGATTCCCCTCACAGCATTACACACAGCCTTTAAAACAGCCGATTTGCTCTTCCAACATACTTTCGATACTTCAGAATCCCAGAGGACCTGTTTTCGGATAGAGGCCCCCAGTTCACCACACAGGTATGGAGGTCATTCATGGAAAAACTGGGGATCTCGATAAGCTTAACCGCTGGATACCACCCACAAGCTAACAACCAAGTGGAGATGGCTAATCAAGGGATAGGCCACGTCCTAAGAACGTTTTGCGCTGACAATCAAGAGGATTGGTAACACTTCCTGCCTTGATCTGAATATGCCCAGAACTCTCTACAGAAGACTTCCGGCCTTATATTGAATCCATAAAGTTAATTTTTGTGGTTTGAGTATGTTCTGTGTTAGCTTAGTTAGTTAACATCAATGTTATGGGGGGAGTTGCCTATAAAGAGCAGTCAACCATGTTCCCTTCTGAGAGTGATTCATTACTGACTTGACACTACAATATGCTCATGAATGTGTTGACTAAAGATAGTGAAACAACCTACGCTTTTCCAAAAATCACATATAGTCTTTTTAGACAAAACAACCTGATGAACAATAAAGTGTAGGAGTAAATAAATTATAATCAAAGTGTAATCAGGAAAGATTAATTGCAATTGCAATTGCAATCAATGTAGGCAACACAGCTGGTAGTGTTTGTCAGATAACTTAGCTTTCTCTAGCAGTATAAATCAGAGTATATGGCTAGAGCCCACCTAAATAGGGTCTAGAATTGCCTGTTCCAGAGCATCGACAGTGACTAACTAACTTTTCCTTCAAATTGCCGACTCTCACAGACTTTCTCAGCTCACCACCATGATCCTCTATCTCGTTTTTTTACGCTCTGGATGGATAGTCCTCTTTAGCCACTGATTGGCTAACAGAGTTCTCACACAAATGTTCCACAGGTGCGGATCTTAAAGAGATACTTCAACAATGTTAAGGGGAATATTGAATGTGTCCTTTTAAAACAAAGTCACATTTCTACAGCTTGCTACATTCACCCTCTCCAAGCCCTGCCACATCAGTGTAGGTACCATGCCTCCACAGATAGGTGGCTCACTCCTGCTCCATACTGTTACAGTAAACCGGATGAGCGTAACATGATACGTCATACCGGTGAAACTTAAAAGCGACATCCCAGCCGCTTTCTCTCTCTCGAATGTAAAAAGAAGGAGATGCAAGTCTCTCATCAATAAAAAACCAACGGCTTTTGTTTGCTTTCGGACCCTTGCTACAAAGTCTAATTCCACTCGGCAACAACGAGTTTGTTAATTTTTAGCGTGCAAGTTACTTTCACTTTCAACGGTAGGCGAAACAGCTGCCGTTTAAAAACTCAGTTGGACGGCCGGACCTCCGCAAAGTATTTAGTTGATGAAATAACTTCCCCGGGAGCGGATCCACAATGCAGATCAATCCGCAAACCACAAGCTGCACGCACGAGGACAAAGTTTCCAGATGCTTCATATCGCCGCTTATTTACTGCGTTGCATCGCCGGTTATACAACGTGCCCAGAAAGGAGGGGAATCGGACAACATGAGCTGCATTCTTTCTCCACGTGCCACAAACTGAAAACAACCACAAGTAAGACTGTGTACATCTGGGCAGGAATACATAGTACTGTATACTATTATTTGTGCATAGTCTGTAACTGTTTTCAAGGTAGTTTGGAGGTTGTAAGTTTCCTTTGTTCTTTCTTGTGTTTATGGTAGTGTGTTAGACAAAGGGATTTTCGTGCACTACCATGCACCCTCCCTTTCTCTCTCCTATCTCCCTTCTCTTGCATGCAATACCTCTCTCTTCTTCATGGTCACTCCGTTATTGATCCTCCCTTTAAAAAATAATGAAATAAGTTCCAAGGCCCATAACGTTACTCCCATTAACATTACCACGCTTTGGCCTTATTTTCATCATTAGAGCTATTATTATAGTTTGTGTGGTTGGCCATGCACCACACGTGGAGTCTTTGGAGTCGCCCTCCACTCCACAGCATTCTCCTAGCAAACATTAAATCCCTAGACAACAAGCTCTGTGAGCTGAGAGCGCAGATTCTCTTCCAAAGAGAAACAAGAGACTGCAACTTAATCTGCCTCACAGAAACCTGGCTATTGGAGGATGTACTGGACAGAGCCATTGAGCCTTGAGCTCTCTTCGTACATCACGCGGACAGCATCAAAGACCTTTCTGGCAAGAGCAAAGGAGGTGAAGTATGTATTATGATCAACAAAGCTGCGTGTGATCATCGGAACGTACAAAACCTCAAGACTTTCTATTCTCCTGATCTGGAATACATCATGCTAAAGTGTCGGCCATTCAGGCTACCGAGGGAGTTCACGGCAGTTATTGTACTGACTGTTTACATTCCACCACAAGCGGACACTGATGTGGCACTCAATGCATTGTACAAGGATATGAATGAACAAGAAACCACGCACCCAGAGGCCGCTCTTATTGTAGTCGGGGACTTCAATAAAGCTAACTTGAAACAAGTTAGCCCTGAATACTACCAACACATCTCAAGGAACACTCGCGGAGACTGGATATTTGATCATTGCTATTCGCCAGTCACGAGGAGTATACTGAGCTGGTCGGACCAATCAGACTCCACGCTCCAGGACTGTTTTGATCACATGGACTGGGAGATGTTCCAGGTTGCCTCAGACAACAACATTGAGCTTTCGTCTCCGGGAACACTGAGAAATACAAACAAGCCAGTTACACTCTCCGCAGGTCGATCAAAACAGCCAAACGTGAGTACAGAGACATAATGGACGACCAATTTAACACCACTGATTCAAGGAGCATATGGCAAGGACTGCAGACCATAACGAACTTTAAAACAAATACCAGCTGCATCGTGAACTCCCCTGCTAATGAGCTGAATGCATTTTACGCTCGTTTCGAGGTTGATAATGCCGGTCTCCCAGTGAATGCTCCCACTGCAGATGCGGCTAACACCTTATCGATCTGCACGCGTGACATGTGTAAGCTCTTCAGGCGAGTTAACACCCACAAAGCAACCGGATCAAGATGGCATCCCCGGCCGCGTCCTTCGAGCATGCGCAGATCAGTTATCTGGTGTGTTCACAGACATTTTCAATCTCTCGTTCACTCTGTCTACAGTTCCTGCCTGCTTTAAGGAGTCAATCATTGTGCCTGTTCTCAAGGATACCAAGGTAACATGCCTTAATGACTGGAGACCTGTAGCACTCACCTCCATCATCAGCAAGTGTTTTGAGAAGCATGTTAAGGATCTTATCTGCACCATGCTGCCTACCACCTTAGATCCTCTATAATTTACCTATCGTCAAAACAGATCCACAGATGATGCCATCTCCACCACACTACACGCAGCCCTCGCTCATCTGGAAAAGAGGAACAGATATGTGAGAATGCTGGTCGTAGATTACAACTCAGTGTTCAACACCATAGTGCCCTCCAGACTGGACACTCAGGGACTTGGGCCTGAACCCCTCACTGCGCAGTTGGATCTTAGACTTCCTGAGAGGATGACATCAGTATGTGCGGATGGGTTCCAATATCTCCTCACCACTAACCCTTAACACAGGCGCACCTCAAGGATGTGTGTTAAGCCCTCTCCTCTACTCCCTGTATACATATGACTGTATGGCCACGCAGTACTCCAACACTGTTCTCAAATTTGCTGATGACACGACGGTCATAAGCCTGATTTCCAACAACGATGATGCGGCCTACAGGAAGGATGTCAGAACCCTGTCACTGTGGTGCCAGGAAAACAACCTCTTCCTGAACGTCGACAAGATCAAGGAACTGATCATGGACTACAGGAAACAGGCAAGAACACTCCCCTCACCATAAATAGAGCTGCAGTAGAGCGCGTCAGCAGCTTTAAGTTCCTTGGTGGCCACATCACAGAGGATCTCACATGGTCAGTGCACACTGGAGCTGTGGTAAGGAAGGCACAACAGTGCCTCTACAATCTCAGGTGCCTCAGGAGATTCCGTCTGAGCCCCAGAGTCCTCAGGTCATTCTACAACTGCACGATCGAGAGCATCCTAACTGGCAGCATTACCTGCTGGTTTGGGAACTGCACTGCTCTTGAGCACAGAAATCTGCAGAGAGTAGTACAATCTGCCCAGCGCATCACTGGGGGTGAGCTTCCCTCCCTCCAGGATATTTATACCAGACGGTGCCTGAAGAGGGCCTGGAGGATTATCAAGGACCTCAGACACCCGAATCACAGCCTGTTTACACTACTGCTTTCTGGCAGATGGTACTGCAGCATCAGAACACAAACAAACAGACTCAGAGACAGTTTCTTCCCTCAGGCCATAAGACTTATGAACAACCGCACACTGCACTAAACGGACACTAAATTGAACATTTTCATCCTGTAAGACAGGGTGTACAGACTGCACTACTGCACTTTACTCCCCCATCTCACTGTTTACATATGTATATATATATATATATATATATATATATACACACAGTATATTCACTTTTTTCCTGGTTTAACACCCAAAAATACACTTTATCCCAAATGCATTATTATTATTATTATTGTTGTTGTTGTTGTTATTGTTTAATCTGATTACATTTTTTTGTTAATTACATGAACTGTGTAGCCACCAGCAGCCAAAACTTGAAGAAAAATTGAAGATAAGATACCTTTATTGTCACTGTACAAGTACAATGAAATTTCATTTCAAGCAAATATGTTGATGCATAGAGAAGTTAAATAAATACTTTAGAGTACTAGATAATAGAAATAGAAATATTAATATATTTATTAAAGTAATTATATAAAAAATAAAAAAGTATTATAATAATATACTGTATATGTACACATACAGTTTACAGTATAGCACAGTGGTATTGCACTTTTATTTTACACAGAGATATTGCACTTTTTGCACACAGTAATTACACTTGGATAATAACTATAAATAAGTAAAAATCCCTGAGATAAAGTTATGTATTTCACAGAAAATCTAGTGGGACATGCGCTCCCACTTCTGGGTCACAGTATATGGGTATTGCACAGACAGTCTTAACCACAGTTTGGAGTCAGGGCATGAAGCAATGGGAGGGTAGTAAGTGTGTTGCCCTATCCAGTC
>JAOUQW010029158.1:0-10042 GCA_028565825.1 Olivaichthys viedmensis | reverse complement strand
ATAGGTACATACTAACAAGACTTTATAATATATATATATATTATATATAATAATTATATATGCAAAATACATAATAATAATAAGAATTATTATTATTATTATTATTATTATATATAATTATTATATATAATATATATATATATTATAAAGTCTTGTTAGTATGTACCTATCAATTACTACAAAACGCAATTTGGGCTGTAAAATTAGTGAGGATTCTGATTATTTTATTGGGTCCTTACTATGTCCTTCAGAAAACGATTCATTTGTGTAGATCAGTGGGTTCTGAGTAAGTTTACTGTAGACAACACAGTGTAACTAATAAAAAAACAAAAGCAACATTCTTTACTCTTCTCTTAGTCATTGTCATGTAACTACAATCAACATTATTAAAATGTACAGGGTAAGACAGTGAAACTGTGCTGTAAATGAAAGCAGGATTAATTACTGTGATAATTCTCTATTCTCATATTGACATCTTTGTCTTTTTAGGCTGAATAACTTGCTGGTATTTTTCCAATTTACTTTCTTGTTTACATGTGTAACATTACAGTGAAATTTAATCTGAGTATGTTTCTATCTACCACCTTGTTACTCCAAATAATTATCCAATTATGGGGTATTTTTATGTTCTTGTCTTCTTAATATCTAGAACATGCAAATAATTTCAGTGAAATTTTGTTGTCTTGGTACTTACCATTTTTGTAAGTTTGTACTATACATTTACCCACTTAATGGCTAGAACCTGTCTGGCATTTGTACCACACACTTACCCTGTTAATACCTAGATTTTAGCGGAATGTAAAAGAAAGCATTACCTAATTCTTTAGGCATTATTTGTGTACAGTTATATTATTCATAGTTATGAAAATTCAATGCTCTTTGCAAAATTCAGCTGGTTCTTGCAGTCCAACTGCATGTATGTGTTTAATGAAAGATTCATGTGTGCAGTTTAAAGGCATAAATCTTTAATACCCCCTGCCCTGGGTTAGATTTTTTTTTCCTGAGATACAGGCTATGGTCATGCCTGTTAAGCCTGTGTTATGCTGTAAAACTTTAACCCTGTTAAAACATTCAAATAATGAAACTGTATGACACTGAGTGTATAGGCTTTGCTGTAGTGTACATAATTACATCACTATTTTAGTGTCCTTATAATGTTTTGATAATAATCATCAAATCATATGGTTGGCAACTCTAGTAGAGTCTTATTTCTATATATAAACACTCCATATTATCGTATGTCCATATGCTGAGACCGTGGAACTCAATGGTTTATTATGTTCAGCTTCAGTCTCATCAAACTATTAAACTCTAAACTACATTTCACAGACTTCTGACTGAAATAATTGAATCTCCATCAGCCTGGTTTATTATCATTTGACTGACTCTTTCTTCTCTGTCTTTTTTTAATTATTTGCACCTCTTCAATGTAAACTGGGAGCATTGTAACAGAGTATTTAGTGATGTGGGCTGTTTGCTTGAATTATTGTCATCTATTTCAAAGGGAAGTTATTTTTTTTAGTGTGTGCCATTTTTTCAAAGTGAAGTCTAATGGAAATCCAAGAGCTGGTTCAATGCAAAATAATAACTTGTGTTACTTTGAAAACTTTAAAAACCTTTAAAACTGAGACAAATCTCTGATCACAGTGAGATGCTTGATGAATAAAAAAATATAAAAGAGCAAAATGCATTTTCCATGTTCTCTTTGTTCAGAGACAACTGAAATTGTTGGCATGAATTATTTTATTATAATATTTTTTTTATCTTCTCAGTTTTGGATTCTGATTGATGAAAGATGGTGATAAAAATACTTACTAGCCCCTCATATCCAGAATCACACCCACAACCAATGATCCACCACCACAATGTCTGACCCTGCTCAACACTGCCTGACTATTGGCTTTACCTGGGACTTGTTAGCCTTACCTTCATAAACCCAACCCACCTTTTGAGGTATTGAGTCTCTATGCTATTACCTAATGTGACATGTGGTGGAATTTAAGACACAAGTGCAATAATCAAGGTCATAGTCCATAGGGTGGTCAATATAGAGGGAGACAAATACAATGATTAAATACAATTACAAATACAAGTACAATACATGATTAAAAAAAAATAATAATAAGATAACAGACAAAAGTCAATTCAGGAAAACACTGAAAACAGGGATTAGTCAAAACAAGGCTTGGACGTAATTGACAAGAATGCACGATAAGGGAAACACCCTGGGAATAAATATATAAAAAGTAATGAGTAAAAACGAGGTACAGGTGAGTACAATTTGGGAAGCAGTCCAATGACGAGACAGGGGCGGAGACCTGATCAAAACAGAAACCAAAACAAAACAAAGGCACATGGCATTCATCGCCATGGGAGCCGTGACACAAATTGGGGGGTGTGCTCGTGACACCTAGTCGATGTCTCAATTTTTGCACTATGCACTATATTCTTAGACCATACACTATGTACTTGATTATATAGTACTGCACATCAATTTTTGTAAGGTCGTAACATCTGAAATCAAACACTAACGTTTTGCACTAAATGGAAATGACAAATTTGTGTTTGTGATGAAGCAGCATTGGCCTTTTTTTAAAATTTTTATTCCGAATGCAGAGACCTCTGATGGCTGCGCCCATTTGAATGTAAATTTGAATGTATTTGGATGGATTTTGGTTTTTGAAGTTTGTTTTCAGACCCTGGATAAAGATTTATATAATTTGGTCCTACCTCCTGAGTTGATTCATGACTCAAACTAAGATCAGAATTTAGCTTGAAAACATACATAATATCTTCTTGATGTGTAAATGGTTAGGACTAGGGTTAGGGCTGGCTTGCTTTAACATTCACCAACTGTATTACTGAGTATATTTTTACATTACATTTCTTATGTATTGTATTTTTAACTCCTCTCAGCTGCAGGATGAACTGCAGAAATGTACATGATGTGTTTGAATGACCTTAAATGCAATTCAGCCTGCAATACACATTGTCACAAATCATTTACTTCCCATGCAGCAAATCAGATATGTGCCGAAACCCAGTGGTTTACGAACAGTCATCTGGCCTGACATACTGTATGTGTACTGCTAAACACCTGGGGAACATCTGCATGCAGAGATATTGCTAAGAACACACAGTTTACTGTCTTACAGCTATGACAAATAGAGTTATTAAATAAAATTAGGTTTGCACTGGAGGCAAGTGAAAAGAGCATTATTGGCTTGAACATCATATATATTCAACATCCATGGTACTCTAATGACACATGGTTGGGTATTCATGAGCTAAAACGGATTCTTTAGAATTAGCATCTATTAATGTGTAGCCTAAGATGAAGCCCTTTTGAAATCAGGGAAATTACTGACACACATTACAGTTCAATTACTGGTCATTTCAGTACTAAATGGCCAAGCAAGTGGCCTTGTGCCAAAAGGTTATATATATGCTTTGATATCTATACTGCCCTATACTGTTACATATTTTGCAAACCGCAATAACTACACTAACACTAAAACTAAGGAAAAATGGCTTCAAAGATTTTTGAATGTCATGCTAAATGTGTTGTAGGTAGATATTTACACCATTCTTCGACCGTATCTGTTTTTTGTATTTTTATTTATCCTTACCCTTTGTGGAACTGGGTGAAAAATATTTTGCCCACAAATTTTGCAAGTGATAATTTATTCCTAATTTGTCTGTTCATCTGGGATTCTCTATTTAATGTTTTGCTACTTTGGTAGATCATTTCTTGCTTTATTTCTTCATTCTGTTTGGACTAAAACTTTTTGTTAATAATTGTAGACTGTGCTCTTACATCATCTTTTTTTCGTTTATGTCCCGCACACTCTGGCTCGTGTTGCGGTGCGTGTGACCAAGCGTGGTGGTTGCTACGGCGACAAGCGCCACGCGCTCATTGTTGATGTTTTATGTTCCCCTGTTTCGTGATGTGATTGTCCCCACCTGCGTGTTGTTTGTCTGTAATCAGATAATCTGTAATGTTCCTGATTGTTTGATGTTATGTGTATTCGTGTCCCGTTCAGTTTGTGTTCGTGTAGTTTAATGTTTAATAAATGTTCTTTGTTAAATCGGCTTGCACCTGTGTCCTCCGTCCCATCGGACTGTAACAGTTTAACATTATTTAACATATTGGTGTTTGCTAACTGGGCAGGTGTGTTAGAGTAACACGCGACACAATTGTAAAGTAATCTTATTATCCAAACATTCATGAGCTGAATGATGTATGCTAGGATAGAACGAAGACAAAATATTGCAGGGAGGAGGATTTTTTGGACCGGAATCAGAGAAGAAAGGGTCAAGAGTTTTTCTCTATTAAGTGCTTAATACCCAGGGCTGTAAAGAGATCAGCAGCAAAGTTTCCTGTACGTGTTCAGTGCAGACAGAAGTGTTTTGAACAAACCAGACCTGCCACCTTGCTGGAATGTGATCACTACTCCAGCCCACAGACTGGAGCTAAATATTTTACCAGGAATGTACCAGGCCTCCATACCAGTCTGTTAAACTGCCTTTTTCATCTGTGTTGAATTTCTGACATGTATTTATTTTCCACACTCAACATTTAGCTCTGAGGCAGAAACAGGACACCAAAAAGTCGTCCAACAAATTATTCATAACATATGCCCCCTAAACGCCTCTGACCGAAGAGACGTAAGAAAAGCAAAAGAATTTCAGGGTTCAGGCTCCCGGCAGCTGCTCGTACAATCACTGATGATCCTTTATAGTTTATATAAAAGGCAAATAGCATAATGTTAAATAATGAAGATAAAGCAACAGCACAGTCTTGGGTTAATTACGGCAGGTTTTTGATGTTTTTTAATTGATGAGACCATGCTGAAGTCTGTGCGAGAGGACAGACATTTTATAATAACAATATATATGTAGTTCAACTACAGGATGATGTTCACAACTAATTATGAATTAATGTTTTGTCAGTTGCTTATCTACCATAAATAATACAAATATTTTTTAACAATATTGTTTAAGGATTCGGAGGAGGTGGGTGCTTAAGTGGAAAAATGAACAGAGGGTGGGGTAGAAGGTGGGGTCAAGGGTTGCTAATGAGCTGAGATGTGTATTAATGGGTTAAGGAAAAAAATTAGCATATACTCTTTGTCAGGCTCGGACAGGAGACAGGAGACGGATACAAATGCAAGCATTTATTAACACACTGAACTATCAGACATACAGAAAATGTAGACATTGACATCGACAATGAACAACAACGTGGACAGAAACACAAGGGTTTAAATACACAGACTGATTACGGGGAACAAACAGGAAAGAGCTGAGGACACTCAATGTCGAGACCCGGGCCTGAACAGGACAGAAACCAAAACATAACATGAAGCACAAGGTGCTCGTCATCATGGCGACCACCAAGCACAGTCGGTGGAGAGTCCATGACACTCTTGACATTTAACACTGGTATACATAGATGTATAATCCTAACAGTGAAGAATTGTACTTAAGATATAGTGTGTAAATAGAAGTATCTATAACCTCTGACTTTAGTGCAGTAAAATGACAAATAAGAAAAAGTCAAGAACAAAAGAAGTCCACTGTTGGTCAATTTAGAATAATATGAATAAAAGTATACTAATGAAAATGAATTAGGGACTGCAGTATATGCAGTATTAGTTTCACACTGTTAATTGAATCTGAACCTTGGCCGAAAAATGAATTTAGAAATTTCTCAATAGCAACATAACAGCAGACATCTTTAATTAGGAGCACCATGTCTTCTGCTCAGCTAAATATGAATGAAACTGTCATTGGCTCTCACTGTTAAAGGTCACCACTGTCACCAGCATAGCAAATTACCTTATCGGATTGTACATGTGTAGCGACTAATGATTGTTTGCATCACCACAATTATCTTCCAGTGTGCTTATTTAAAATGCAAGAAAATAGTCTAATCCAGGCGTGTCCAATCCTTAAACCGGTATGGCTGCAGGTTGTCAGTCTAACCAAGCAGAACCCACACCTAATTCATCACAACTAAAACAGCTCATGTACATAAGTGCATCTACACAGTTGTAACATGACATTCTCTCTCATCACATGTGTAACAGCATGAGGGTAATTACATTCGTATGAACTTCTGACTTTACAGTAACACTTTATTTAAAGACAATGTTCATAGGGCTACAAGACACCCGTGTAAGCCCTTCATGACAACTGTACGGAAGCCCTGAGGGGCAAGGTGAAAAAAAAATATTAAAGTATATTCCCAAGTCAAATTTCAATTTCTTCTTCTTTTTTTTTTCCGGTTTGGTGTAACGCAACAAAAACAGTTCAAAAATAATTTCCAGCATTTTTCACTGTTGAGGTGTGCCAGAAGGGTAACCTATTAACAAGAACAAACAAAAAAACAACAAAAAAACATAAACTATTAGGTTAACAATTGACAATTAATGTTATTCCAACTCAATCACAAGGGGAAGCTGATTTTTTTTGTTCTCCTTCACTTTATAAAATAATTAAGTGGAAATTTTAAATTTGAATTTGAAGTGTTATTTCTTATTAGATGCTTATTGGAATAAGCCTTTATAAATATTTATGGAGGTTTATGCCAGTTGTTATGAAGTGTTTATGTAGGTGTCATGTAGCCCCATAAACACTGCCCTGAAATAAAGTGTTACTGAAAAGTCTTATTGGAAGCTGCACAGATTATAATGTAGGTTATTACGCACATCCTGATATAATATAATATAATATAATATAATATAATATATACAGTACATTAGCGGTCAAAAGTTTGGGGTCGCTGCTCAAAAATTTGGAATCAATGTTTTCAGTGATATAAACTCCATATTGTTTCAGATGTATCTATAAAATGATTGTAATATGATTCTAGTGTTTATGCACTTTGGTTTCAAATAATTTGTAGAAAACTGTAAAACATTACTGTATGTGTCCAGAATGATGACTACAAATGACTGTGAAAGTTTTATAGCATCAAGAGTGACGTTAATATAAACATTAATATCAAGAATGCCTCTTTTTTTGGAAAGCGGTGATCAAATCTTGAAGTAGATACTTAAATAATATACTGGAATTATCTATGTAGAGTCATTTCTCCTTTATCATTACAGTTTAATTATTTAACTTTTTAAATGACTTTTAAATAACAAATAACTTTTTTCCAAAATACTTTAAATACCAAACAAAACCTCTAAAAAAAAAAATACGTTTAGGTGTGTGGTTTATATTAGATATATTAGATCTACTACATTGTAGAAGAGTTTAGTGAACAGAATAATGACTGCTCATAAAATGAATCCAAACTTTTGAATGCTAGTGTACATACAAAACGCTAGAGAAATCAATGCACTATTCAGCAGGACAAACTATCTGTTTTTACTACAAATGTACACAGTGGTTTAATGATGAAATAAAATGATCCACTGAGAAACTGGGGTTTGCTAATTATCCCAAATTGCTCTAAAGACAACGTGGTATTTTGTCTCACTTGTGTTTGTAGAAGGTGGCAGGTAGGCATGGGCGATATGGTCAAAAATATCATATTGCCATACTTGAAAAAACACCCCAAAGGTTGGTGGTGTTTGTTTGTGGCTATTGTTTGTTCTGAGATTGGGGGGCATGTTAACATGTTGGGAGGAGGTATGGTGGAACCTGACAGCAGTGAGCAGAAAAGATCCCTAATCGCCTCCTCAAGCACCTTGGTGGTGGAAGGTCTACCATCCTCTTCTCTGTCACTGCCTCCAGGTAGTTTAGAGTCAGTACTGTGATGGCGCTGTCCTTCCTGACCAGTTTATTGAGGCGCTTGGCTTCCTCAGCAGGTAAGCCCCCCCCTTCCCCAGCAGACCACAGCATAGAAGAGTAGAAGACAACACTGGCCACAATGGGCTGATAGAAGAGTCCCAGTACACATTAAAGACTTAAGCCTCCTTAGAAAGAAGAGCCGAGCCTGCTCTGGCCTTTCCTGTACAGCACCTCAGTGTTGTCTGTGCAGTCCAGTCTGTTGTTCACGTAGACCTCCAGGTATTTGTAGCACTGCGCCATCTCCACATCCTCCCCCTGGGTGGTGACTAATTTAACGAGTCCCAAAACACGCCAGAAATCCACCACCAGTTCCTTTGTCTCGCTGATGTTAAGATGCATGTGGTTTCCACTGCACCACAAGACAAAGTTCTCCACCAGCCTTCTGTACTCTGACTCATCGCCATTGTGAATGCACCCTACAATAGAGGAGCCATCAGAGAACCTCTGCAGGTGGCATGAGCTGGTGTTGTACTGGAAATTCGATGTGTGGAGAGTGAAGAGGAAGGGAGACAGGGCGGTTCCCTGGGGTGCTCACTAACTGTGGCCTATTGGTCAGATATTCCATGATCCAGGAGACCATGGGGGCATCAACCCGCATTGTACTGAGTTTGTTTCCCAGTCGGAGAGGCGGGATGGTGTTTAGGGCACTGGAGAAATCAAAGAACATGATCAAGTTCAAGTTCAAGTTCAAGTAGGCTTTTATTGTCATTCCTCTATATACCTTGTATACATTGGAATGAAATGTCATTTCTACAGGACCATGGTGCAACACACAACAATACAGCAGCACAGTATACAGGACTACATAAAGTGCAATACACGACAGTGAGGACCATCCTGACGGTGGATCCGGCTTTGTCCAGGTGCGAGTAAGCTCTGTGGAGCATGTAGATCAGAGCATCATCCACACCTGTAGGGGGTCCTGATGGTCCATAACCAAAGGTCGGAGCTGTTTGAGGACCAGCCTCTCAAAGGTCTTCATAATGTGAGAAGTGAGGGCAATGGGTATGTAGTCCTTAAGGGTGCTTGGGTGTGCTGTCTTTGGCACTGGGACTATACAGGAAGTCTTCCAGAGCCTTTGCTGAGCTACTTACAGACAGCATTTTGTACCTACATGACATTTTTTTCATACGGGTTACCCCACAACCCCAGTGTCTAGCTCAGACCTGCTTACTTAAGACAGGGTGTAAATGTAAGCACAGGAAAAAAACACCAGCAGGACACTCGGTAAGAATGGAGCTTTACATTACTGTTTATGTGAATATTGTGGAATAAATGTTATGTATTTTTGTGTACATCCATTCTTCACTGGCTCCCACAGCAACACTGAGTTCTCAAAATAAGCTCTAAACTTTCTCTGTTGACATTATAGAAATATGTTTGATGGCGAAACTGTTCGATGTGACAACGAAAAAAAACTAGGTGACAGACAGACAGACATGTGTTTAAGGTTTATTGTAGATATCTTCATCCTTCGTAGCTTTACATTAATTTGTGGTTTTGCCGTTGGCGAGTTGATGGAATTGTGACAGTGAAACACCATTAAACCACCACTGTTCCTCAGGCATATCGTATTCCATCAACATGAGATCTCAACCAGGTCTGTCTTTATCAGGTCATCCAAGCTCAGTGGAGTAGCATTAGGCTTCTTCTGCTCCTCTAACGCCATGCCTCCTTGACCAAACATGGCTTCCACCTCCTCCATCAACTCGTCCAAGCCGTCCTTCTCACAGGAAACTTCTTTATCCTTCTCAGAATTTCCCATCTCAGGATTCACACCAGCAATATCCTCTAACAATTTTTCTATTCGAACAAATGTGGCTTCCACCTCCTTCATCAGCTCGTCCAAGCCGCCCTTCTCACAGTAAACTTCTTTATCCTTCTCAGACTTTCTCATCTCAGGATTCACACCAGCGAGATTCTCTAACGCCTTGTCTCTATGAGGAAATGTGACTTCCGACGGCTCGATCAGCTCATTCATGTCGTCCTTCTCACAGCAAACATAATTTTTCCTCTCAGAATGTTTCATCTCAGGTTCCACATGCGGAGTTTCCAGCTGTCTGAGAGAGTCCGGTTCCACCTGCAGACACAGTTCCAGACATTAAAATGGTGTTACAGAGCAATATAAGAGCAAGTTCATTCATTTCCATTAATAAGGTTAATTTATTATGTTGCTTACATGTGATTGTGTATCTGGTCTCTTGGTTTTAGTTGTACTTACTATGTCTGATTCAGC
>JAOUQW010029157.1:0-10042 GCA_028565825.1 Olivaichthys viedmensis | reverse complement strand
CCCTTTTTCTACGGCAAGCCACAGGGTCGTTTGGCCAAAAACGTTTGTGAAACGCCTTTCTATAGACTTGTGTTAGGCAGGAATGATGCATTATAACCTTCTCCTAATAATAAGAATAAGAATAAGAATAATAATAAGAAGAAGAAGCAGAATAGAATAATCAGAATAGTGTTGCCCGGGAGTTCAGTAAGTGCAGGAATGTCTTTTTGTGAGCTGTCAGTATTTGTCTTGGATGTTTTTATATCTCTGTCCCCCCACTCATAACTCTGGCCTCTTTTCCTCTCCCTGAAGCGCTGACGCTTTTCTAATCTCGCCCCGGTTTTAAACGGCCTTTACGAGATACGTTCCACACGTTTTAATAGCCAAGCCTTTGAAGTTGAGGCTCTCCATTGTGCGTCTCATCAGTGTTTCAAATTAGGCTTTAAAGATAGCGTGCCTTTCCATATATCAGCACTTTTCAGTTAGAGTTGTTTTTTTTTGTCTAAGGTCTGCCCTTGTGTCTTTCCCTCGTTCTCTTCGCTCTCACTTTGAGGAGGACGGATGTGGGCAGGAAGCGCAGGAGCTTCTCTGAACACCTACACTTCCTTCTATTTGCGATCCATTCGGGCTATTTAAGGTTCCACGGTGCGGTTAGCGCGCTGAAAGGTTATTCAGTTAGTATACACTACACCAGAAGGTGGTTTGTGTTCCAGAAGGGCTGTGAATGTTTAATAAACTGCAGTATTTTCTTACGTTCTGGTACCGAGATCTGCATTTCTTTACAAATGTGTATTTCTTATTGCTATGTTGCATTAAATTTCAATCTTTAATGCTTAACATCTTGATACAATTATGACCATCCAGCTTACGTAATAACGACAAAAATGCTGCAGCCGGATCGCGGCGTTCCTGCTCGCGTAGAACACGACAACAAACAACAACAGCGTGCACGTAACATTGCGAATGGAATTTCTTTAACCGTCCTGAAAACTTGCCTCCTTGACCCTCATGTTTTGGTAGTCTTAGGATTTTAAAGGACCGTTTTGAGCTGCAAAGTACCTCTTGGAACAGCAAAGAACCTATATATCTTTCAGGGGGTTCTTTAAGTAGAAATGGTTCTGTCTCAAACTGTCAACCATGCAAAGAACCCTTGGTATACAATACACCCTTAGAAAAAATGATTAAATCTAGAACCCTAAAGGATTCTTCAGCTTGTCCTTCTCAGGGGAACACTTAAAGGTTCTATATAGACCCCAGTCAGATAGGGTTTCAAGTGGAACCCCTTTATAAAGCGTTCTACTCAGAAACCTATTGACCGAGGCCGTTTTAGCAATAGCAATACAATTGTAAAGTATTCATATATAGTGGATATTTAAATTGATCCTAGTTATTCGCATATAAAGAATATTTATGCAAATAATAAATAAAGGCACATCACCTTTTTGTTTAAAAACATAATAACACTTTTATTTCAGATGGCTGCTGTTGGATCAGAATGACTCAAACACCGTATAAATAATCTGTTGTATAAATTTAAATTACATTTTTTTAAAATTATATAAATTGAGCCAAACACATACACACACACACACACAGAGAGAGAGAGAGACACCCTAATGCTGGAAAAGCATGAAAACATTTTTTTAGTATTGTTACGCTGAAAAAGTGGGTCATTTTGACCCGAACAGAGCAGGAGGATTATGGGATTATGTGTGATCACGGGATTTGAGTTCGGCCGTTTCGGGTCACTGTAGTGCATTAAATATGAAAGAGGGACCGCTGAGGGAACGGCCTTCAGCGGAGGAGTGGAACCCATCCAAACACACGGCTCTCAGGTCAAAATGACCCCAAAAAACAGCCAAACATCTTTCTGTAATATAAACAGGATTTTAAACTGAATTTTTCTGTTCCTGAAAAAGGTGCATGAGGTTTGATTTTTAGAGAAATTCAGGTTTAATATTGGTCACGAACGCACACTTCATGTTTCTCATTTGAAATGCTAAAGTTAGTGAGCTTTATAAATGATAAATAAAAAAAACTCAATGTGGAAAGTTTCTAAAAAATTCTGGGAAAAGTCTTGAAAAGGACTGAAATGTTTTTACAAAGAAAAGAGCAAGAACCCTGGATTAATAGCACCCCGATAATTAATTATGACCTCCAGTACGGCTTAAAGTCACCCTAAACGTTATAAAATGTGTAAACAGTATAAATGTTATATAACAGTACATTACAGTATATTATAATAATAAAAAGTATTGAAGTGCAGTGCGACAGGCGAGCAAGGTAAAAGTGCCCGGTCAGCAAAAACAGGATTTCGACAAACTACAGAAGGCGAAGAACGATCCTCTTAATAAATCAGTTCTAAAAAATTGGAGTTTTTTCCTTAATCTCATGTCTAATCGAATGAATCCTCGCACTGTCACATTTAATGTCGTCCTCTTTATAAATATATAGAAGTGTAAACAGACATCATGATAGACCCGTATTGGGGATATTATTGAGTTGTACAGTGAGAACGTCATGGGGAGAACGTTTCAGAACTCCTACCAGCTGTGCTTTTTGAGACGGAACAAATTAAAATTGTGTTCCAGGTTTTCGGGGGTCGATGCAATCAAGTGGAAAACTGAAGAACCTTTCTCTGTTGCCTTTCTCAGGTAATAGGTTTTTTTCCTTCCTGCGGAGACAGATGCGTTAATCTTTTCCCGACAGGTTGCTGTGCAGCTGTTGCGCCGGAGTGAGTGCACCTCAGATCACGGCTAATTTATTGAGTCATGACAGCAGAGCTTAGACTCTATATATTAGTGTCTTTGTGCTGTGAAACGATCGTGTAGCCACTCACAGTGCTTCAGTTATTTCAGATGATTCATCAGAACCCGCAGTGCGAATGAGTCACGGTGAAATATTGTGGTCACGGAAGAGAAAAGGGGAAGAGAGACGGGGAGACGGAGAGACGAGCAACCACACGTCTAGTGATCTGCGCTTATAAAGCAATATAATTAATAATGTGTTATAATCAGCTTAGTAAAATATGGCAAAGAGTAATGACTGACTTTACATTATTACATTTTGAATGCAATACTCAGATAATATAACTCCATTCTTTACAGCTCTTGGACGTCCTTATGTCCTTTTGCTCAGAACCCTGAAGGGTTCTTGTTGACCCACAATTCATGGAACCCATAACAGCTGGAATTCACTTGAGCAGCTTCGTTCTTTAAAAGAAAAAATTGCTTTTTAGGTGTATAAAATTGTTCAGTAGCCTTGGATTAAGGTTCTTCGTTAAACCCTTGTGGTATCTATTAGGCTCTAAACTGAACACTTTCAAACCCTTTATAATGAGGAAACACTCAGTTATATGGTTCTACATAGAACCTTTAAGGGTTCCACCAAAGGGACAAACCAAAGAACCCTTTAGGGTTCTAGATGTAACCTTTGTTTCTAAAAGTTTATTGTATTCCAATACTTAAAAGAAAAGCTGTCTTAAGGGGTGCTTTAAATTATTAGTGGTTCTAGACAGAACCATTTCTACTTGAAGAACTCTCGGAAAGATATAAAGGTTCTTTGCTGTTCCAAAGAGTTCTTTGCACCTCAAAATGGTTCTTCAAAATCCTAAAGGGATCTTGTCGACTACCCACAATTTATAGAACCCGTGACAGTTGGAATCCACTTGTTGAGTAGCTTTGTTCTTTAAAGCTTTTTAGTCCAGTAGCCTTTGGTTCTTTGTAGAACCTGTGTTGCATCAATAATTTTTTAAGTGGAACGCTTTCTAAAGGTGTTCTACTTGGAACCCTCTATGATAGCGAAACACTCTTCTGTAAGGTTCTACATAGAACCTTTAAGGGTTCCCCCAGAGGGAAAAACTAAAGAACCCTTTAGGTTTCTAGAGTCAACCTTTGTTTCTAAAAGTGTATTGTGTTCCAGTACTTTAAAAAAAAAAACCCTCTCAAGGGTTCTTTAAATGGTTAGTGGTCCTTGGAACGATTTCTACTTAAAGAACCCTCTGAAAGATATAAAGGTTCTTTGCTGTTCCAAAGAGTTCTTTGCAGATCAAAAAGATTCTTCAAAATCCTAAAGGTTTCTTGTCGACTACTTGCAATTTATAGAACCCATGACCATAATCCACTTGTTGAGTACCTTTGTTCTTTAAAGCTTTTTAGTCCAGTAGCCTTTGACTAGGTTTCTTTGTAGAACCTTTGTTGCATCAATAATTTTTGAAGTGGAACGCTTTCTAAAGGGGTTCTACTTCAAACCCTCTTAAATAAACACTCTGTTGTAGGGTTCTACATATAACCTTTAAGGGTTCCCTTAGATTTAACCTTTGTTTCTAAAGTTGTATTGTATTCCAGTACTTAAAAAAAGCTTTCTCAATGGCTTCTTTAAATGGTTAGTGGTTTTAGGTAGAACCATTTCTACCCAAAGTGGAATACTTTTTAAAGGGGTTCTACTTTGAACCCTCTATTGTAGACAAACGCTCTGTTGTAGGGTTCAACATAGAACCTTTAAGGGTTCCCCCAGTGGGACAAGCCAAAGAACTCTTTAGGGTTCTAGATTAAAACAGATTTTTGCTATTGTATAGAGGTATAGTCTCAGCAAATAGTGTTCCTCAATGGTTCTGTGAATGGTTTGTAAATGAATGGAGAAAAAGTGCAGCATTTGTTCTCGAGTTCTCGCATTATCCAAACTCAAATTGGAACCTGTTGAGTTCTGCTCCTGGCCTGCACCCTTTGAAATCGAGAAGGCAAGAAGAAACCAATTAAGTGTGCCATGCTGCCTGAGTTTTGCGTTACAAAGAAGGGCATTGATAGACAATGTGTGTGTGTGTGTGTGTGTGTGTGTGTGTCCTGGCAGAGCCGGCTTCACCCATATGCCAGGTGTTCAGAACCCGATAGTGCCAAAGTCCACGTGAGGGAACCCAGTGCTAGGAGCTTAAAGGAGTACACCACCAAAAATGCCACGGTGGCTATCAGTTGGAAAATGCTCCTTTTTAGCCTCGCTAACACGCGGGTGGGTGAAGCGGTTCTGTACCTCGGCACCTCCCGGAAACCCGTTTGATGTTCTCCCTCCATCCCTCCACGTGGACCACAGCAACTTTACTCTGCCCCACACAAATGACAGGCTTAGTTAGAGAGCGGCCTGTTACTCCGTCCGCGTCCTGGCATCTCCGGACCCGCAGCTGTGGTCGTCCTCAGCCTCTGGCCTCTGCTTCAGCGTCAGCTGCCAGAGGGAGAGAGAACCGCTCCAAATGCTCCCAGCTGGAGCCATCAGCAAAGAGGAAAATCTCCTGCGGTTCCGTTTTTGCGTTTGTGTGGGTGTGTGGTCGCGTTAGCAGGAGCAGGACGGCTTCTGTTAAAAATAGTTTTATATCTTAAAGTACGATTGCAAGTTTCAGTTTGAGGAATATTACAGAGAAAATAAACCTTTTTAAGGTCTTGATTTTGACAATATTTACACACTGACGTTCAAAAGTGTGTCATCACGTGTGGTCGTATTTAATGAACAGTTATTACTCTATTCACTAAACTCTTCTCCAGTGTAGTAATGCAATATTTATAACATAAACCTCACACCTAAAACTCTTTTTACACGCTTTATTCAGTATTTTGGGGAAAAGTGATTTAAAAAGTGAAATGATAAAAATGTAATGATAAAGGAGAAATGATAATTCCAGTTTATTATTTAAGTCTCCGCTTCAAGATTTTGATCACCGCTTTACAAAAACAGATGCATTCTGGGTATTAATGTTTATATGAACATCACTCTCGATGCTGTAAAACTTTCATAGTGATTTTGGAGTCATCATTGTGGATGTCACGTTTAGTTCAGAGGTGAGGTAAGGACACAAGTGCAAGCTGATCAACTTTGAACATTTGTTCTGACGATACACATACAGACACGACACGTAACATAAACAATCAGGCACAAACTGGACGGAAACAAGAGGGCTTTTTAAACACTGACTAGTCACTAACAAACAACATGCAGGTGGGGACAATCACATGACGAGACAGGGAACCACCGACCAAACAGTGGGCGCGTGGCGGCTTGCACATGATGTTTTACAGCTTTCTACAAATGATCTGAAAGCTAAAGTGCATCAACACTAGAATCATATTACAATCCTTTTATAGAGCTGAAACTAAATGGACTTTATATCACTGATAAACACTGATTCCACACTTTTGAACGCTGGTGTAGGTTATTGTAATATGATGAAGTGAAGAGAACATCAAGACTGGCATGTCATCGTGGAATAAATGCACAGTTACAGATCAAGTTTGTTTCGCAACAACTTCCTTTCCTGTGGTTTTAACTGTCATGAACCCATCTGTTCTTGAGAGACTGTATTAAAGTGTCAGCTAAACATTTTAGTTCAAGCTAAATACTAATACACAGAGTTGCCAGTTTATTAGGTGCACTTCACATTAGCAGAACGTTTTGTTTCTTAATACGTTCAATCTGGGTGTAATGAAAACATTTTAAAATAACTTTTATAAAACGTTCCTGCAAAATATTTAGTTTCCATAATGTTCATGTTTGTCGATTTTTCTGCAACGCAACAGCCTGACCTTCTTAGCACCTGTTGAATAATTTAGTGAACGTTCTGGTAAGGTTCTCTTGTTAGCTGCTGGGTTGTTGGAATACAATCGCCCGAGAATGTATAGAGGAACAAAAACGTCTATAAATTAATATATTTAGATACATTTTATTTTACATTTGACAGTTTATTATGTGCACTTCACATTAGCGGAACGTTTTCGGAACGTTTCTTTTGGAAAATAAAGCCATATGGAGAGCAGGGTAACATCATGCTAATCGCAGCTATAGGGTAGGCGTAGTTAATAAACGGCTAACTCAGTGTAGGTAACAGAGGAAATGTAGAGAATAAATGAATCTAGGTGTGACGTCAGCGATGTGTGAAGTACCACGTCCCTGTAGGAGAACGTCTTTGCCTGTGCGCTGTATCGACCGTCCTGTTCCTCCTCCATCAGCACCTTGAGTTTTTTCATTAAGGCGCGGCGGGCCGTGAATAGTGAATACTCGCTAATTGCTGCGCGGCCTCATCTGTATGCCTGTTTAAACGCTCTGCCTGCAAGGCTTTACCTCTCCCATTAAACACGTCTCTCTCTGTTTCTATCTCTGTGTCTCTCGCCCGAGGTGCTTGTTTGTTTAGATGTAACAGGAGTTTAAATAAGGAACACGCCAGAGCCATTCTAATACTACAGCAGGGAAAAAGCAGCGCCTTCCATTTTAATACGCGCCGCTCACCCACGCGGTCCTGCGCCGGTTATCTGATCCACACAGAGAGAGAGAAAGAGAGAGAGGAGAGGAAACAAAACACGCTGTCGGGACTCGTAATGAGAGAAAATGCTCACCTAGCGTCTCTAAGCAACGTCTGGACAAGTGGATTAGCATCTGAAATCTGTCAGAGATATCATTATAGAAATAATTTGATTCAAATGAATACACCAGACACACGTCTTTAAGCCCTCTGTTTGACTACGACTGGAAAAAGTCTACAGTATATTATATCAGTATAGTTTATTATAGTATAGTATAGTATAGTAGCTGGGTTGTTGGATACAATCACCTGAGAATGTATAAAGAAACAAAAACGTTGGTAGTATAGTATAGTATAGTATAGTATAGTATATAACAGTCTTACCCTCAGCTACACTGTATTTGTGATGATGTAAATTGTTAATTGGGAAAATTAACGAGTATTCACAATGTTTCCAGAAGCTATATAAGCTTTAAAAATAGCACAAAAAAAAAGTCGACTTGGTAAACTGGAAGCGTAGACAAATGATCTCGTTTGAAATAGAGCTTTTTTAAAAAATCACATTTTATTTATTCCGATTTAAATTTTCTTGTATTTTTGGCTTTTTACCCATTTATTACTGTAAGAAAACATTTATTTCGCGAATGCTATGACGCTAACCGAGCGAGCTAAGCTAACGAAGGCCATGACGCTGAACAAACAAGCTCAGCTAAAAAAGGCTATGGCGTTAACCGAGCGAGCTGTTCACTATATATGCTCACTACATAGAGTATAACATATTTATAGACCCTACATAGTGCACAGAAAAAGAGCGAGTCCAATAAAAGCCTGTTGGAAATCGTTACATGTAACATCACTTTAGGGAAACATTAGAAAATTGAGACATTGTATCTTTTTTCCCCGACATCAAACAACACAAGGCGACTAAAAACATTCGTAAACATTCAAAATGTGGATTTTTCTGCCTTTAAATATATTGGGTTCCACCAAATGAGGGCTTTACATACTTCCTAATTCATTACAAACTGAATAAGTAAATAATATTTGGACTTAGTCTTTATCTATGAGTCCAGTCCATTTGTCCAGTCTATTAATATTAAAAATATCCAATTTTAATGGGAAACCTGGCATCCGCGACGGACCGTGCTTTCTGAGACAATGGCGAATGTCCCCACTGATGGATTACTGAGGACCAGTTGATCCTAAACGCCTGGCCTGAGAGCTTTAAAGCTCTAGATGAGAGAGAGACAGAAGGTGCTGGAATTCAGGCTGTGGCCCAGGAGGAGCTCCGAGACCTCAGGGCTGCCTTCAACAGGCAAAACGCCACGCGACGTTCTCCAACAGATGCGACTAAAAGCTCTAAGCTTCGTCGCTAAGCTGTGGGAGACGGCTCATTCCGCAGATCCTAATCCACACTGTGGGTTTAGAGCTTTATCTTAATGTTGCTGGAACCCAAATCCATCGCCACATGAGCTGGAATGAGCTGTTTTGACATAACGATTGTAAAAATGCATAGTGAATGAAAAACTTTCATAGCTTCTCAAAAAAGATTTTCTTTAAACAGTAATCTTTTATTTTTTTATTTTTAAATCAGATCCCAGCTAACAGAATTACATCCTCAGGGCGTCCTGAATAACGTAGAATGCTTTAAGGACGTTATTTTGTAGGGTTTAGTAAACAGTACAGTTCCGACATCCTCAAAGTTGCAGCATCTAGAAACTCACTAAAACTCATTTAAGGTACTTAATCGGAGCATAAAGACCTGCTGCTGTTCCTCTGAGGTCCATTTCCATTGTTTCTATCTTCGTTCTCACCAGCCGAGCTCCTGCACTCATACGGCACTGCCCGGTTCTGTCTCGAGTGCAGAAGCTTCACACACATCTGCTACGTCAGTGTTGCTCTCTCTGAAGCTCCATATTAACTTTGTTATTTTCTGTCTCGATCAAATATTAATGTTCGTTTGAGCTCCTGAGTGCACACACTCCACTCCTCATCATTAGGGCCACAAGTGTACGTGTGTGTGTGTGTGTGTGTGTGTGTGTGTGCGTGTGTGTCGTTTCATGGATTTTTACATCAATCGTCTTTTTTTAGATTTACACGCTGATGTTGAAATGACTTTATTAGTGAATGTTGAATTTCCCAGGATTCCACCAGGGGAGAGAAAAGACTTTATTTTGGGACACTTTTAAATGATTAGTTTAAATACGTGTACAAGAGTCGCAAAAGAGGAAATAGGAATTTCTTCACAAATTCCCCACTTCCTCGTCTTCACTTCATCACCACCTTTTCTCTGGCCCTGTTTTTTCTTCTTTCTCTTGTTCTGTCTCTTTTTCTCTCTTCCTGTTTCTTTTTAATCTCTCTCTCTATCTTGCTGTTTCCTTCTCTCGCTTTATCAGTGTTCCTTCTTCTCATTCAGTTCAATTCAAAGTGCTTTATTGGCATGGCAAACACTCTTAAAAATAAAGATGCCTGAAAAGGTTCTTTAGAGTCATGCCATAGAAGAACCATTTTTGGTTCCCTAAAGAACCTTTCGGTCCATGATTCTTTAACCATTTTTATTTATTTATTTTTACAATAAATTACATAATTATTATTATCACCACAAAGATCCTTCCACATCATGATGACAATTATGGTGGGATTTTAGTTCTATGCGGCACCAATAAAAAAGGTTAAAGGTTCTTTAGGAATCCAAAGGAGCACTCCAAAGAACCTGTTCTGGCACCTTTATTGTTAAGCGTTAACAGCTGTACATTTTTATTGCCAAAGCTGTTTGAATATTAA
>JAOUQW010029156.1:0-10044 GCA_028565825.1 Olivaichthys viedmensis | reverse complement strand
CAGAAGATCAGCAAGATACGCCGGAGCTAAAACCATTTAGAGCTTTAAACGTCATAAGCAGGACTTTGTAGTCTATGTGGAACTTAATAGGCAGGCAGTGTAGCTTGAATAGAACTGGGGTCATGTGCTCTGACTTTCTTTTCCTGGTAAATTAGAGAGCTGTATTTTTGTTTTAGAGCAAAATTGACTCGGTTGCTAGAAAATGTTGCAGCAGTTTTGATTAGCTTAGACCTTTTATACAAAAACAGTCATTAACTACAGAAAAAAATTTCAGAAAAAAAAAAATTGCATGTTTGGTGTCCAATGTTTTTTCTTTTTTAGTTTTGCACTGGAGCTACGAGGTTAATGTAGCTAACAAGTAATAGAAGTCTATCTCACCTAAAATCTTGTGAAGCAACAATGTTAAGCTACCTAAACTCATTTGTAAGTAAATGATGTTGTAAAATAGCAGGTTTCAAGTAGATTTACTGTATATTAAAACCTGCATGACTTTCAGCTTCCTGCTACAATTCCACCTTTAAACTTTGGGAGGCGGGGCGTAGGACGTGGAATGATACCAAACTGCGTTAGGACAAAAAGTGATTCCGGTTGTCCAAGATGGCCGCCTTTATAACGTTCCAGCGTTCAGCTACATGGTGAAGTTTAGTTCATGTTTATAGATGACAGTAAGTCCCACTGCGTCCTAAACCACATCAGCATGTCTGAAGAACAGGGTGTGGGTTTGAGGCAGATATTTACAAAAAAAGATTTTTGGGTGAGACAGACTTCCATTACTTGTCAGCTACATGCAGATCCAGTGCAAAACTAAAGGACACCAAACATGTCTTGGCTGGTCGACTACATTTGGGGTAAATTGGGGAACTTTAAAAAAAG
Organism: Olivaichthys viedmensis; assembly: GCA_028565825.1. Taxonomy (NCBI): domain Eukaryota; kingdom Metazoa; phylum Chordata; class Actinopteri; order Siluriformes; family Diplomystidae; genus Olivaichthys; species Olivaichthys viedmensis. The sequence goes on along the minus strand of JAOUQW010029156.1, from coordinate 9,171 downwards.
ATGCAGTGGCAAATGTTGTTTTTTATTATCTTCCTGGTTTTGGGCGCTAACACTGGTGCTCGTTTCACAGCTTTACGCTAGCAACACTTCACCTGCTATACTCACTCTCACTATGGCGCCATGCGAGGCCCTATTATTATCCTCCCTGGGAACCGGTGTGCTTTTTTCTGTTTCCTTTTTATACTCGTTTTTTATCTTGACTTCTGGTAGACATCATTCATTTAGCTGTCGTTTAGAGACAGAATACAGATGTGGGGGAAATTGATTTCTTTCATTTTTTGTTTTTTAGGACTGTCCTTTATTCTGTCTGTGTTTCTGGGATACTTGTTTTTTCTAGTTTATGTTACTAGTCTTATATTCCTTTTTATTAACCTGTAATATAAATTGAACTTTTATTCCAGCCAATGATTTTCCTTATACACTGGTCTATGCTCTTGGAACTCTACACCCCGATGAAGGCTTTGATTAGCCGCAACGTGTAGGATGTGATTTTAAATGTAATAGCCCAGTTTTAATAAAGGCTTTTTTATATTTATATCCCACAAGAGTGCCTTGGATCTTGATATTTGTTCGCAGAATACAGATGTATTTCTGGTTAAAGCCTTGTGCCTCATTTCAGCATTGATGGTACACGATTGATGGTCGTGTAAGCATTGCCATGGTGATAGCATCATGTGTTGCACCTATAGCACATAGTTAACATATTGACAGTACTGTATGTAATATAATAAAACCATTTTGAGACCTTGGTGAAATAACAGTTTAAAGTTTAGATTTAAACTTTAGATTTTGAGTTTCAGTTTTAGGCCGGTTTTTGCGCTTGTTTTAATTGAAGGCTGGTTTTGTCACGCAGACCTGGCAACCCTGTGTGTGTTTACTTGAAGTATTTTTCACTTTTTTTTGTGAGTATTACAGCGTGAGCACTCAGGCGCCCAGTGAAAGTATTATATATGGATGTCTTATTAAAGCAGAAGGTTAAAACAGTGGAATTCACACTGCGCTGCCGCTGCTTTCCACATCCATCCCACATCTCCTTGCAGAACTAAGGGGTTTTTGTTTTTTTCTGTACCTCTGAAAGATCTTTGCAGCTCAAGCACACAGGGGTGTGAATGAAGTCAAGCAGCTGCATTTTTAATTGGCTCCTGCCCTGCAGGCGTTCTGCCAACACTGTGAGCTTTTGACACGCAGTAAAGCTCAGGTCAAGAGCCACACGTACAGAACCAAATCCAAAAGTATTAACCTGTCCCTCAAAAAAACGAGCCATCGTCACCCTCAAGCTCAGCTCTTGAACACACCAGGGGTTTCTCTTAACGAAAAATTAATTTTTTTTCGGTGACTTCTAAATCAGTAACGAGGGCCTTACAGTTCATTTCGTTACAATTCTTCACTTCTGTACTTCGTTTCTTTGGATCGCACATCATTCTCTCAGATCTTCTCATTGGACCTGATAATGACTTAAACGTCGAAACAAACATGCCGGAGCCATTTGAACTTTTCTGAGATATATGGGTTAAAAAAAGAAAAGTTTTTGCCATACCGCAGTTGTTCACATCACCATAGCAACTACTGATATGATGAGCACAGACGAAAAAAATTGCTGGCTGATATGGATAGATGATCATTTAAAAAAAAATCTATAAATACAGACTGATACCAATAGCTTGGTGGGTCTGAATCCATTTTTTTGGCTACACTCACACAAGGTTAAACCTTTATTTTCATGGCATTTTGTAACATTCTTCTGACTGAAAAAAGGCACAAAACTCACTATATATTGTTTAAAAAAAAAGAGTTATAAACATTACGTTTCGGCCTAATGAGAATCATCACCTTAACATATTTATTTTTCTCTAAATTAAATAAATAAATAAATAAATAACTCTTCTCGGGTACAAATTAATCCTAAAAGAGAACGCACTTTTGAAAATGTAAGCTCCACACTTTTTTTTTTAAACTATTTTTTTTTTATATAGTTTACTGTATTCTGTGACCACTAGGGCTGTTGAATTCTTTTAAACGTTACATTTGAATTTTAATTCTTTAATAGATTTACTGTGTGAATGCATTTGAATATTAATGAAATTATAATGTTATTAGTATTATAACATTAGTAGTAGCTAGACTATGTGTTCGTTGCGCATGAAACCACTGAAGGTGAAAGATGTGTCTTTCTTCAGCAAAGAAAATCATGAGGAGTCAATACCATAATTTTATCATAAACATAATGTTTCCGACTCATTTTTATTTGTTCATCCACAGTAATGTTTTCTTGTCGCTGATATTTAGATATTTAGGCATCCTATTCACTATATATGCTCACTACGTAGGGTATAACATAATGGTGCTGTAGTAGCTATGTAGTGCACTATAAGCCCGATAGAATGGAAATTGTTAATGACTTTTTTTGTCTACAAATACATAAATGTTCTGAAAAAACGAAAAGTGAAATCTGTTCTGACACAAGAAAGTCCTTTTAAAAAATGGCATAAACCTTAAACCACTAAACGTTTATTAAAATTGTCACATGTTGTCCATTTAACCAGTAAAATGAAAAGGTTATTGTCATGTGATCAACAATTTGACAGTGTTTTGAATCATGAATTTTGCGAACTTTTATTGCAAGTAGTGTGTTCAGCTAGAGGTAGTGCACTGTTAATACTCAAATGATGTACCACAACTAGAACACTTAACTAGAAAATTAAGTGTGGAAAATTAACCCGGTGTGCTTTTTTATGCTTCCTTTTTATACTTATACTTTTTTTCTTGACAGACATCATTCATTTAGCTGTCTTTTAAAGACAAAATAAAAATGTATTTCTGGTTAAAGCCTAATCGAGGAATATAGTGCAGGATATAGTGCACGTAATGCACAATTTGAAACAGAGTCAGTAAGACCTCTTAGGTTACATGGAGGAAAGATGCCATGTCTGGTACTGGAAAATGTCTATACTGTATGCTGGGGTTTTGGGTTGTTTTTGTTCTTTTTGCATGTAGATTTTTAAAAATCAAGACTCTGTTGGTCAATCCTGTATGCCATTTTTGTAAAATCATAAAGTCTTTTGAAGGGGTAAGACTGTCATTAATGTTTTAACTAGAAGTTTTGCATCAACTTTTCAATTAATGATGGATCCATCATTGATACAACTTAATAGTTTTAAAATAAATGCATTTTGATGGCTGATCCCTGGCAGGATATAAATCAAATATATATATATAATACAAAACCGTGTGTTCAATTGCATTTAGGCAACAAAATGTGGGATTAATCAGAGTAACAATAAATATGAAGACCTCATGTATAACGTGTATAATGTAATGGACACTGCACACTTTCATGACAGATTCCTGCCCTAATTATTTCTTCGCATAATGCCATATTCTACTGTATTCTGTAATAATAAGCCAACGTAAAAACTCAGTTTAGTGGTCAACGGACACTTGGCACTGAGTCGGTTCTTAATTAGCACAATCAGATTCAATTTCTATGCAAACACAGTGCAAAGTTTCAGTAATGATCTACTGTGTTGCAGTGAGGGGGAAAAAACAACACCACATCAGTTATTCTTTGAGCACTGAAATAGAAACCTAATGAAAGAACGTAATGTATGACTGGGTTGCTTAGGAACTGCTGTACATTTAAAGTGTGATTCGGACTCATTTACTTTCCTCTAAAAATGTTCATGAATTTCATGAATGTTATATAGAAATTGTTGCTATAAAAGGACCCATTAGTTACAGCGTTGAGCTAGCTAGTCATCTAGGCTATGTAGGTAATGTTTAGCTATTGCAGTGATGGTCTCTCGGTGTAACTCTGGCTTAGTTATTACCTTATTCTATTTAATAGTTTATTTGATAGAGTGATAGTAGCTAACTACCAAGCTAGCTAGCAATTTAGCTATTTATATTTGGCTATACACTAGCCAGCTAGCTATATTTAATACCATGTTTTATGGCGCTATTAGCAAGCTCGTTATGTTTAGCTAACATACTCCGATGGCAGCGCCTCACTGTAACACTAGCTAGCTTTTTTAATAGCAAGCTAATGCTTATGCTTTAGCAAACAGTTTTTTTGCAAATTTTTGGCAGTTTTGTTTATGGTTAAAATGTACATTTATTTTAGTCTGGCACATACTGTAAATTATGCTGCGTTAGAGTGGTGCCGGAAACCGAGAAAAAACAATATCCCTACTTTTAAAATTGCACTCGAATAGCCGACGAAGTGGGAAACTCTTTTCTGGACGATACACGAGTTTACAGGATGTGACATAAAATGCGGCCTTTCGACATGCTGGTATGTTTTCAGTTATTTTGTATCGAAGTTGTTTCTGAATAGCTATAATTATAGTGATGTCGCGATATAGGCAACGGTAAAAGTGGAGTCTAAACGTGAAACAAAATATAGCTGATGCGTTACAGTTCTTGTTCACGCATAATTGCAAGGAGCGCAAACATTTTTTAATATAGCATAGAAAAACCTCCTTCCATGTTGTGGGCATGCGTGTAAGCAACATGGTCAACCATGTGAGTGGTTTCAGCCAATGAACGGACCAGCTTAGCAGAGGGCCACCTCACTGTAACTGTGTTACTGAGGTCTTAACCGTGGCTGATAAGGTAATGCAAGCGGCTAGTCAGTTGCTAGAAAAATGGACAGAAGGAAATGGTTCCATGGTGCCTCTTCAGGGACTTTTATCATCTACAGCCTTCTCCCCTCAAGTGAGTGAAATACAAGAAAGAAATGAGCTCACCCAAGAATATAAAGGAGCTTCAAATGTTCTGCATGAATAAGTGGTCCAAGATCCTCCAACCTTTTTAGACATTACATGAAGAGACCCTGTGCTGTTGTTCTCTCCAAAGAAGGCTTTTCCAATTATTAATAGTAAGGGTGCCAATAATTTTGAAAACAGTGTTTTGCAGGAAGAAAAAAAAAAAAAAAAAGAAAACCTTTTGTGTTTGATATAATATTGTATTAAAATAAAACTATACCACATCCCCATACATTTAAGCTCATAATATCACTCATTGCATGTGTTATTCTTTTTATATGTTCATTGTTGGTTATTTTCATGAAGGGTGCCAATAATTCTGGAGGGCACTGTCATATGAAGATAAAGTCTCGTATTGGAGAAATCAATTTTAGCATTGCTAAAATTGCTATGTTATCCAATTCACTCATTTACATCCTGATTTGACCTTTTCATGCAAATAATTACAGCTTTGGTAGCAATTAAAGCTTCAGCCACAGGTGTGCGCTCTGGTAGGACACAGGCAGTCCTGTCCCATTACACTAGGAACCATTAGACATAAATATTTGCCTCAGACAGACACTCGCAGGTGGTTTTTGTGTAGCGTGTCACAGAATTAAATGAAATTATACCCTCCAGCTTTAATCATGGCGTTATGTTTACTGTGGTATCCAATCAATTTTCCATTAAAAAAGTTTTTTTGTTTTTTTGTGTGAAGTTTCATATGCTAAAATGACTGGCAGGTGTAAAAGTTTCACTGGCAGGTGTAAAATTTTCAATCCAAACACAGAGCTGAGCAATTGAGGATTAAAGGGACTTGCTCAAGGCCCAACAGAGTGGCTCTCTGGCAGTCCTGGAATTAAAAAAATTTGGTCATTAACACAGAACCCTGAGGTATTACTGACCATTTTTTAAAGCATGACATCTCAATTATTCATTTAGAATCAGCAGATGCAAAGCAACTTACAAGTGAGGCAGAATACAAACCAGGCATATGGCTGAGCATGAGGGCTGAGGACCTTGAGGACCTCATTTCTGGCATTTAAACTCATACCCTTACAAAATTTCCCCCTTTACTCCAAATGTAATTGATCAGCCAGGGAATGTTTGGTGTCCAACGTTTGTGTCTTAAGTTTTGCACTGGAGCTACAAGGCTAATTTAGCTAGGAAGTAAGAAAAGTCTATCTGACCCAAAATCTTCTCTGTAAATATCTGCCTCAAACCACGTTTCTTCAGTTCTTCAGTGATGTCATGCTGACGTGATGTGGTTTAGGACACAGTTAAGGACACAGTGTGACTTTACTGTCATCTATAAACTTCCCCATGTAGCTGAACATTGGAACATTATGGGGGCCACCATCATGGACAAGCAGAATCCCTTTTTTCCTTTGCCTAATTTGGTATAATTCTGTCCCCTAGGCCCCGCCTCCCAAAGTTTAAAGGTGTAATCGAAAGTTGTACGGGTGATAATATAGTTCCACTTTGAACATAAATGTGTAAATATAATCGTTTATTTAAAAATTTGATTACTGTACTTTGTAGGTCATTTGAATCATCAGGTTTTTTATGGAAAAGGTTTTGGGTGAAAATGACTTTCGTTACTTGTTACCTACATTATTCTTGTAGCTATACTGCAAAACTAAAGAAGCAAATGGTTTAGGACATCAAACATGTCTTGGCGTAAATGGAAAATTGTGTAGATTTGATTTTTCCCACCTTATTTCTTTAACCACTACTGCCTCAGGCTAGAAAAGTTTCAAACAGCGGTCACCTGCAACTTATCTGCAATCCCCATCAATCAATCATCTGTAGAGTTATTCATTATCATATAGAGGAGCTGATCGTGATCATCTTTGCCCCGATGCTATCAGATCCACTGCTGGAGGACAATCGGCATCAGCCTGGTTGAGTGAGAAAATAAAGTGCAGCGATCTATCAGTCGATTCTAAGAGACTTTCCCTTAATCTCCAGGTGTGTTCTCCATGTGCCCTTTAGAAGACGGGTAACTGGTTTAGGCCGTGGGCTTACCGCCTCTTGCCGACAGAGAAGAGAAAATCATCGACAGAATTAGATTTTGTCCTCTGCATGGACAATAGTCTGTTCGCCAGCTGCTGTTGTGGCCATCAAGAGAGTTTTTCGATGATGCCAGACCATACAGATGGAAGCAGGATCAGGGCCAAAATGCATTTGTTGCTGATATTATTGCTGGTTCTTTGTGTATTTGCTGAACATCATTGAGCAGTTGTGTGTCTCGAAATAGATTTGTCTGGGAGTTAAAATAGACTGATAGCTCTGGTTCAGTTGTAGCTGTTAGAAAACATCTAAAACCAGTTGACCCCCTGTCAAAGAACGTTTTCCTTGTTCTTGCTCCTGCTCTGCTTTGACCACGCCTCTGATCAGTGTTAACTCATGTCCTTTATTATTAGTAATTAGTCTCATAGCCATTAAGCCATTACATTACACAACTTTTATTCCGATAAACAATCAGGATGAGTCTGTGCAACTCAAACCTAGTTTACAGATTAGTGGACTCGTGGCACAGAAAATCAAGAATCAAGAATCAAGAAAATCGAGCAGTGTCACAGACTCTAATTTCTTTTCTTCCGAATAAATTTCAGGCCAGTCAGAGCAAGTTGGAGTGTATCAAACGTTTGATTTCTTTGATTGATGCGGGAGGACAGGCTCCCCAGTGGCGTTCTGTTCTCCACAATTTGAACTCGCAATCTTCTGACCATGCCATAGCCATCTGTGGCTAGGAGTCCAGAAAAGCACAATTGTTCCTGTTCTCCTAGAACGGCCTTGTTTTCTTCTCGCTTCCTCAAATAGTGCGACACTAGCCAATCAGCAAGCTAGCACGTAAAAATAATAGGGCAGTTATGCTACGTTCTATTGTACTCTGAAGTCCTGACATCCGATATAAATGTGTTACAGTTCTTCTACTCGGAAAAAACATGGATGCCTGCAGCAAACTAATATGTGTATAGGAAATTGTGTAGTGAGCACTATTTGGAATCTATTTTAAGCCCTTTTATAGTCCACCTAGTGTCCAAAAGTGCCCGGAAAAAAAATTACTCACCAATGCTTGTTAAGCAAAAATCAATCAATCGAATCGTGTTACAAGCGGAAACCAAAAACATTGCTACAACAATTGTTCATAACACAAATATATCATGATTTTAAAATAGTTAAAATAGATGCAGTAGATAAAATAAACATTTTGAAGGAAGCACATGTTAGCCTTCGCCCTTCCAGTTCGGTAGCTGTCATAGGACGCGTTAGACCCAGCTGTGAATTTGCAACGTCTAGACTGGATAAACATTTGATAAAATAGTATTCATTCGCAGTATTATCCACTTTCTGGTACTTTGTGTTTCTAGTGTTCTCTGGTTCTGACCCTTTATTATCTCAAAGCCGCTTTACAGACATCAGTGCATTAACCCCCAGTGAGCAAGTTAAAGGCAACAGTGGCAAGGTAAAACTCTAGGATGGAGCTAAGAAGAAAGACCTTGAGAGGAACCAAGACTCAACAGAGGAAATCTATCCTGCTCTGGCTTCTACTGGGAATCAATATTTTTAAAATCAGATAGTCGAGGAATTTTAGATTATACAGAATACAAGTTAAAAAGACTTTGCGATTATATCCACCTTCCTTTAGCTCTCAGGTGTTACATCCACAATTGGATAACGCATTTAACCACAGTAGTCGCGGTCGCCATTAACTTTTTTTCTGAGATATATGAATTTTAAAAAAGTCAGGTCAGGAAAGATCCAAAGCTGGCGATAATCCACATGTTGCATACACACAAAGACCTTGAAAGTGAAGTGTTCCTTAGCAACAGCCTTCAGGGAGGCTACGTCGCCACTGCCAGGCTGTGAAAATAAAGTACTGTATTACAAGCACGCTGCGTTTCCGAGTCCCTGAAAAGAAAGGCAATTTTCAGAGGAAAGCTCAAAGAGGTTAGTGAGGGGGGGAAAAGAGAATATATGAGCGACTTGCCCTGGGGAGTTGGAGCTATGTAGCTTTGACGCGTGTCCCGACTTCACTGGTCTTCATTTCCTGATGAGTCCCGGGGATTTAATTAAAGAAAATCAAAGTGGCACGGTGTGTTTCAAAACGTCATATTTATAAAGCAGTATCCTTTGTGTCAGTCTTTCTATTTTTTTTTTATTTTTTTAATTATTAGGTATTGCTTTAATCTGGTGTGTGAACCTGGATGATCATGAAAAGGTCATGATATGATAACAATAATAACAACGTAAAAAATAAATAAATAAATATATATATATAGGAACTAAAACCCTGAACATTATTTTTGTATGATGATATAGGGTATACTGATGAGAAAACCTGAAATAGTGACACGTTATTCTATACTATTCTATAATGTAGCTAATGTCACAAAAAAAAATTTCCACGGGATGTAGCATT
>JAOUQW010029155.1:0-10044 GCA_028565825.1 Olivaichthys viedmensis | reverse complement strand
GTTGGGGGAGAGGGGAGTGTGATGGGCTGGGTGGGGGTGACGGGGGGGAGGGGTGAGGGAGTGGGGGGGGGGGGGAGGGGGGGGGTGGGGGGTGGTTTCAAATAATAGATTAACTGGGCTTGTAACTAAATTTTTTACATAACTGATGTGACATTGTATAATCAAATATTAAGACAAACCCCAAGGTTATAAACGCAATAATATGTACAATTTTATTAATTCAACGCTATATGGTTAAGTTTTACATCATCTGTTGTGTCACCTATCGTTGATTTAATTATATTAAATTGAACTTTATGGTCATTATATACATGTATGCAGGTGCACAGAGTAAGGCCCAGATGCAGATCAACATTCATCTTACAACAGTGCAGCAACACAACCAGTGCAGAAGAATAACATTAACTAGCCTACAAGTATGCTCATCACAATGCCAACCGTGTAGCCATGACTACAATTAGAAGAAGAAAATTTCTCTTCATTATATGACATACACCTGAGCCTGGTGTTTTAATTATAAACGTTCAACGCGAATAATTTCTAATCCACAGAACAGGTGATGACTCATTGTTCGTCTGGGTGAGTCATGATCACTCGGACCAAGCAGTAAAATAAATGTCATGACTCATAACCTGAACAAAGGCCATGCACTAAATCCCTTTACCACGCAGAAATGTGTGGCTGTCAAAAATTAGTAGAGTGAGAGCGACTGGCTAATATTCACACCATGCTGATCATGTAATGCCAAAACTGCACTTGTCTCATGTTGCGATAGATAGATAGATAGATAGATAGATAGATAGATAGATAAACAGACAGACAGACACAGAACAGACAAACACAGACAGAAAGACAAACAGACACAGAACAGACAGAGACAGACAAAAAAACAAATAGACAGACAGACACAGAACACACAACAGAGGACACACCCCCCGTGTGTGCGCACACCCCCCCCCGCACACACACAACAGACACACACACACACAACAGAGGACACACACCCCCGCACACGCACACAACAGACACACACAACAGAGGACACACACCCCCGCACACACACACAACAGAGGACACACACCCCCGCACGCGCACACAACAGAGGACACACACACACAACAGAGGACACACACCCCCGCACACACACACAACAGAGGACACACACCCCCGCACACACATACAACAGAGGACACACACCCCCGTGCACACAACAGAGGACACACACCCCCGTGCGCACACACACACTCTGAGTCTCCCGAAGGAACGTCCCAGGCTGCGGTGTACGATTGATTTTTGGGTCACAGGAAAAGAAGACATGATCCCGTTCTGTTTTACTGAAAGAGGCACACGGTTAACCACAGAGCGAAAACACACTGCACGGTGTGTGTGTGTGTGTGTGTATAGAGGTTAAGAAAAGCAATTCCAAGATAAATGGTGTTTTGCAAAATCAAACGGATTACAACTGATTAAATCTAATCCCACAGGGAGACGGCAAAACAGTCCGATTGGTGCTCGTCTGGGACGAAACGGGTTCTTTCCATTAAATCCATATTAATTAACAGTCTGCTGCACTGTGTGTGCGTGTGTGTGTGCGTGCGCGTGTGTGGTTTCACGCTACATTTACCCAAGTAACGTTTTTGAATAAGTCGGGGTTATACTAGTTTATCTGGAGAAGTTAAACACACGGACGAGCTTCTGTTAGTTTCTCTGTAAAGCTTTCCTCCGTCGTGATTGTTGTCATGAGCTCCGTCTCAAATCGCAAACTATGCACGGTTTCCTGCAATGACGACAACGAAGACTGAATTGCGGAGTAGAGTGGACATAAGGAACAGATCTTCAGGTGTCAGTGTCTCCCATTACCCCCAGGTGGGACCGCTTTTTGCAGGTAAACAGGCCCAGGGCTCCCGCTGATTCAGCGATATATTGGTTTATGTTTATGAGAGGAAAATGTGTTCCACGTCTTCTATTATCCAAACGTTTGCCATAATGAAAATGTTGAAAACGTTATGATGCTATTGACTATATACTATATACTGATATAGCGTATACTCTGGTCGTGATTTTTTACTTGAGTCAGCTTGCTAATGAGGGGGCATATGGTTCGCTTTCCATCCTTAATTCAAAGTTGAGAGCAAAGGTTTGCATCCCCCTTGGATCCTGGGTGACAAAATCTACAAAACTGCTGGAATTCTGTGTTCATTTATTGGCGTTTTCTAATTAAGACCCCGTAACAACATGCAGCCTAGATACTACAGCTACTGAGCCCGAATCCACACCGGACATGTTGCGCAAGCGTGGCGACATGAGTCGCATCAAGACCAAAGTCAATCCACACCGGCGGCGTCTCAGCTGCGTTTCTGTAGCGCTACTGGCAGGAGAAAGAGCAACAGCTCGCCTTGGATTTTAATCCATCTTGGCAACTGCGGCATTTGATTATCAGTACGAGTTGGTTAATTTACTTGGAAGCACTGCACAAAAACACATAATAAAGTAAGCGATAAAACTCGAACAGTTTGCGAAGATAACATGTGATTACAGTCCAGCAAACAAATCAAACACGCATGTAGGCTGTATAATTAACTCTTCGCAAATTTATTCAAAGATTGACGTGACTCACCTGTGCAGCCGAGTTCAGACTGCATTCCATATAATATCTGCCGTTATCTTTGTATAAATGGTGTCGTGGGTCGTAAAGCTCGGATTATTTTTCCACTTCCACCATCAGGCGAACGTTGTTCATGGGATATGATGGGCTGTTTGTTTTAGACCTCAGCAGAGCATTCAGCATATTGGTGCTTATTTTATTTCCTCATGTTGGTGTAAAATGAGCATCATACCACACAAACACGTTGCTATGCAGCTGCAGGCTGCACAATCATGACATCGTTGTAGATTATGATTTTAAATAAAGTTCACAGCGTATAGAAAGTGTGATTTTAATTGATTTCTATGGAGTTTACGCTTCACTGACGCGCGCGAGTGAAAAGAGAAGAGAAAATAGACACGAGGCGTAAAACAAAGGCAGTATGATGCGAGGGCTCGGGTTTAACTCGTCTCTAACGCTCCTCTGAGGCGGCCGGTGTGGAGCGACAAACTTGTTAAAAAAACGCTTCAGAAACGTTTGAGTCTCAGTCTGCAGTTCTCCTTATTAACATGCTCAAAAGTTTACACCCCCGTTGACAGGCTGTAGTTAATTTAGGGAAACGTAAAAATTCACACACGCTACAGATACAATCGATTAGCTTAAAAAACTGAGTATTAAAGTATTCCTTTAAAATACTGACATGAGCATAAAAAATGTAAAAGGATATTTGTGATGTGTGATGGAAAAGAAAGGAAAAAGGAGGTAAAGGAAAAGAATAGCAAATAGGATCAAAGTAAAAATTAAATTGAGAAAATGTAGATAGCTAAACCTTAAGGATGAAGTCAGAATGTCAGATTAACCAAGACCAAAGCAGCATTCTCTACTTAAAAGGTTTAAATATTCATTCTGGGTTTCATTTGGATCTTGGGTGAGTGTTTTGTACAGAGCCGGGAGGCAGCACAGAGGAAAAAAAGGGAGTGTCAGATGAATAAAACATGCTCCAGCCTGATGAATGATCCATGATGGTGGAAAAACAGAAGGTGAGGAATGAGGGATTGGTCGAGAAGTTGGAACAGACACGGCGTTAAGGCAGGCACACGTCTCTTATACAGCCTGACACAAATATACAGAAATGTAAATGAAAGTATGTGCAGTGTTTACAAAATTATATAGGCTTAAAATATAAGTACACAGGAGGAGACACTCACACAAACACCACCACACAGGGGGAATAAATAAAGATAGATGGGAAGATGCTGCTCAGGAGTGCGACGTCAAGTGAAGTTAAATGTTAAGGCTTTCTCGCTACCCGACTCTCAGAGCCTAAAATAACCCAAAGACCCCCCCCGCATTTTTTAATGTGTCTTGTATCTGAATTGGATCCTTATCAGATTTTAACCACATGCATTTACACTTGTAGTGAGACACGTCTCCGGTTATCCAGACTGAAATCTGATTGGTGTGTTACACATTAATATGCAAATTAGATAACTAATAATAACTAATTAGCTAGCTGGTTTTGAGCGATGATCAGATTTAAAGCTGTTTCTAATGGGTGCATTTACGCTTTCATGTTCATGTGGATAATCTCCATCCCCAAATAATCCTCATATTCAACACACAGGAAACCAGCAGGTGGAAACAGGTGGAAACGGGGGGTCCAGGTGGAAACGGGGGTCTCAGACTCACTCCTGTATTACACTCAACTCACAGAAACAATCAGCTCTGGACTAACTTTTTAAATCAACTTTTAGCATGGACTATTCTGTATCTCCATTTATCCAATTAGATATTATATACTTGACTTATTACTTTTTATTAATTTACTTTGATTCACTGAGTCTAATTAATTTGAAAATAAAGAGGCGAGTCATGTTATGCTCTTCAGCTGCGGCACTGAACCAAAGAGGAAAAACCTCAATTTAATGGACTTCAATTGGGGGCTGCAGTGAGACTGACCTGTTCAAGGGAAATTCAGCAATTTTAAATCAATAAAAAAAGTTTAAAAGATTAACTCCTCTTGGATGCTGATTTGGGTGTCTGGGTCAACACAGACCTTTTTAGTATTTCTGTATAAACCTGATTCAGGGGCGAGAAAATGAGGATGTAAATGGAGACTCTGACACTGAAATCCCACTCGTGTCAACCTGTGACTAATTAGTTTACTAGCAGTTAGCTAACTGGCTATTAGGCTATTAGGGATGGCAAGAGGACATGGGGGCGTTTCCTAATTTGCATATTCATGTATATTCATTTAAAATGAGTCGTTTCTTGTGCTTTAAAAAAACAAATCCATTTATTATTGTACAAAGATAATTTTTAATGGTTTAAAATGACAAATTCAGTAACACTGCATGATTTCACTGCATTGTGCACTAAATTTACCAGACTAGTTTGCCAGCCACCGTACACACACACACACACACACACTACCTGTAGTAATTGCGGCAGCAGGTATACAGCCCGGGGGTTTGCCTGCGGCAGAGACGAGGCCTGACTTTAACTCAAGCAGCTGTGAGTTTCAGTCTTGCCGTTTGAGCCCCCTGACAGCAGGTGACCTTTAACCCTGAGCTCAGAAACTAAACCAAGCTGCTAGCACATCATCTCTCTCATTCCACTGTGATGTTCCAATCACCTTTTAGGTTCTTCTGTTATGCTCACCTTTCCATTATTACCTCAAATCAATTTCACAGAGTGGACCGCTTGTCCTCCACAATTGCACTGTCCATCTCTTCTTATTTTCAGCATCTTCAGCACATTTTGCTCATATCCTCATTGTTTGCACTTTTGCTCTTTTCTTCTACAAAGCGTGTAGGTTAACCTTCATTTCTCCTCTTTTCTCCTTCCTCCTCCTTACACTGGTCCACTGAGGACGGCTTTTTTTGCTGACCTAAAACACTATCTCGAATAAAAGCAGTCCAGCATACAGAACTTTAAAGAAAAAGACGCGACAAAGAAAAGACTAGCCACGTGTGTCTGGCGATATGACTTTACTTCAAAACATTTAAATCCCACAAAACTCTCTTTTGCTAAAAGTCTTAAATGCGCACTTACAATGATTCATCTCCTCTCCGGGACCCTACGGGAGTCATATCAATCACTATACCATAAAAAGATCTGCTCTGAGAATAATCACCACACATTTTCTGCCCCCCACACACACACTCACACACACTCCTGTGGGTCAAGCGTGGGGCTGTAGATCAGCAGTAATGGCATGTCATCAGCACAGGCGAAACTCGGCCGTTTGCTCCAGCGGCTCATAAATAAAGCTGCAGCAGCAGGTGTTAATGGACTCATTTAGAGCAACCTGCGCTAATAGGAACCCTTTAGACAGGTCAGGGATCAGGGGATGGCAAAAGCATGATCATTTAATCTGGCTACAGCACTGACAGCCTGAATTAGTGTAGCCCTTCACACTGGTCTGGGATCTGTGGAACACACGGGCACTGTGACTGATGGGCCCAAAGTTCTAGTACATCACAGTCAGAGTCATTTATTTCCATTTATAGTAAAACCACATTGGAATTTGTCCCGCAGAGAACTCTAGGACGTACAAGACAATCAACAAATAATTATAATATACATAATTATAATAATAATAATAATAATAATAATAATAACAACACCAGTTCAAGATAAAAAAGTCTAAGCCTAACCCTAAGCAAACCTACAAGTAGGCTAGCGAGTCTTCTGGGACATTAACATAAAAGTGCATACTATGAATCAATGAAAAATAGAAAGTGAAATCCTATGCAGCAGCTGAGCTTATTCAGAAAGGGAGAAAAAACGATTGCTAAAACAGGCGGAAGAGTTTTTAATGGAGCGATGGAAAGTGAAGAGGACAGAGACGGGGTGACAAGAATCTTTAGCAATAGCTAAGGCTTGTGTGTGTTCTTGAGTAAAATGTGCTATTGGAACCGGTTATCTTGCATGCATAACGCACAACTCTGTTGAAAAGCATGCACGGTCTCACAGTGAGGTTACCAAACTACACCATAATAGAACTTAAAACACTTTCTATGGAACTGTGATAAAAGGGGTGTAAAATATCTGGCTTCAGATAAAACCACCACAGGGCCACCATTCAGATAATGCTGAATGCACACTACATAATTTTAACCCCGATATTTTGGGGACCAAGCTGGGCGACAAATCGCTGCGTGTCCCCGTGGCGACCGCTCGTGTCGTGTGAGCGGTTCAGCGACGTGATTTTCTGCGGGCTGTCGCAGACGCGCCGATATTTTCAAGCATGTTTGACATTCTTTTGTCGATGAATCTTGTACTGCGAGCACCTCAACGACAAGAAGCAAGAACAGCGATGAGCAACAGCCAATGAGAGTCCGAGAGGAAACTCTCGCCAGAGGAAGCGGGAACAACACAGTATAAATACCTCCAGTTCTCTTTGCAGAACAGACAATCCGTGCTGCTCACATCTCCCCAACCAATCCTAAGTAAAGCAAAATCATTTCTGACGCTTTTTTTAAATTTTATATCCAGTAATCGATTACTTGTCTTTGACTTGAGTCCTTGATTACAAAATGACTCAAAATGCCCATCACTAGGTGCTTGAGGAAAAATGAAGCCCATCATAGATTTTCAATCATTCGTGTTATTCTCCATTTCATCGATCGATTATTTTCCATTCTGTTTGAGAGTGAGAATATTAGTAAGCAAGAGAGACAGACAGATGGAGAGACAGACAGATGGAGAGACAGCGACACCCCAATCAGTAAAGGTTATCCTCTCAGAAGCAAACACATCAGGCCAAAAAGAAAACCTCGCTGGAGGAGCGGCCCAGAATCTCAGAGGCAAAACAATCCATTTCACACCAGCTTTAGTCCAGATGGAGCGACTGCACGCTAGAGGAGCTCATTTACACACAAATCCAACCACACACACACACACACACACACACACCGCTCTGAGACTGGGGTGTGTGTGTGTAGCGTCTCAAACATGGCCTGTCAATACCAGTAACCACACTTTCATCAGAAATCTGAGAGACACATTGCAGGAAACTCTGAACAGATGAGCACTGATACTACCTCATTAATCACTGTGATTGGCCCCGCCCCTCCTGGAGGAGGGGGAGGGGTTTAAACATCTGTGTGGATGAGCTGGCAGCTGGACAGATGTTGGAAAGAGTTGCAGAATCATGCTGACGCAGTATTAAAAATAAACCCGCAAGCTGATGCGTTTAAAAGCTAGTTAGTATCCCCCAGGGTTTCTGAGTGAAAAAAGGAAGATGTACCAGTTTTGCAATTTATATGCCAAAAAAACACAAACATTTTTAAACCAAGAGGTTAAAAATAAAATGTGTGTATCCTGCAATAAGACAACAATCCGAAACACAAATCGGTTTCACTCTATTCCTAAATCTAAACCTGATTCAGGCCAAACCAAGTCAAATTTATACCTAATCAAGAGGTGAACAAATTTGTTTTATAATCTGTTAAATAGATGAATAATAGTCATGTAAATCTTTTAAAATCTAAATCTTTGTGTATATTTTGTGCATGTGTGTTTGCGGGGACAAAATTACTCATATTACACATTTTAAAGATTTAAAAAATAATTGCAAGCTGATATTTGATATTTCCAAGCAGAATGATGTGGAACACAAATGCTTCTTTTCGGCTTCTGTTTAATCAGTAGGATAAACTCCGAGGATGTTTTGCTGAGACTGACATCATTTAAGACTTCTTCTAACCACAAGCGAAGCGATTGAAACCTCAGCCAACAGGAGGTTGAGCTAAAGTTAGAGACTCATTACACTCTGACAGAAGTCTTGTTTTTAATGATATTACTTGCAAGCACATAACTGTGGTTTGTAAACTACGATTTTTAACAGAGTGTCAGGTTTAGGGTGCATGTAAACAGCTGATTTAAAATCTGCCATCGGAATGAATTCATATTTAATCGGATTCAGGTAAAGAGTTGATGAACTAGTGAGAAAAATGAGAAAGCAGGAGAGAATCCAGTTTTTGCAATAGAAGGTAACTCATAAGGAGAACGTCAGAATGAAAAGTTGACCTTTGTGTGAACCCACTCCTGCTTTGATGTAAGAATTGGGGCGGGACCTTGACTCCAGTTCAAAGCTCCTCGAATGCAAGACTCAACAATCTGTCCTGAAATGAAAATAACATTCTGTGCTCTGAATCTCCGAGCCCTTTCATTTTTTTATCTTTCCAGGCTGCTTGCTCCCTTTCTGGTTGTGTATCCGGACAGCCGCTACACCCACATACCCATGTGTGCCGTTTTAAAGGTCGTGGCGGTGTGGGCGGAAGGTTAGCGGGCAGAGTAAAGCAAGGCGTGTGTGTGTGTGATAAAAAGAGAAGAGGCGAAGTGAAGGCTACGACAGTAACAAGCATTGCAAGCTCCAGCCTGCTTTGATGGATGTTCTGAGTCGAGCTGAAGCCGACCTGCAGCTGTGCGTGTCAGTGTTTGTGTCTCTGCCCACCGGCGCTATCCTCCATCAGAGCCTGACAAGGGCTCCGTGTCTCATCAAGCCTTTCTGCGTCGCTACATAACCTTGAAACAGGACTGATGTGGAATTCCTGCAGCTGTAATGCAGATATTCCCAACTGTTAACAAAACTAAGATCCCTAAACACACCAACAACAGGAAGAGCGAGCATCCAGAACTTATCCACTTTATCAAATCAATGCCCTATTTTTAGCCCAACACAAATCAGGACACACACACACACACACACAGGCACAGAGTCCCAATCCTAATCTTCTGGACATGCTGGGTTGAATAACATGGTGACAAAGGATATCAATCAGAAGGAGAGAGTAAAGGAAAGTGAGAGTCAGACTGAGAGAAAGTAAAAAAAAATTAAAAAAAAGACTGAAGAAGAAAAAAAAAAAAAGAAAAAAGAAAAAGGAGAGAGGGAGCCTGGACAGGACAATGATTTCAGTATCAATCACACTTTGTTCTTGCTGTCTTCATCACGCTGTTGCCTGGTCCTCCAGCCCCGCCCGTGTCCTCATCGACTCGTTCGTTTGAAAAGAAACTCATCAATCTCTCAGAGTTCCTGATGCCTCGGGATGGCCACTTGCAACACGACACCACTGGTACCAGTTGGGTGCACGCACGCACGCACGCACGCACACCACACACACGCACTCCAGAACTATCTGGACCCTGGTCGAGTCCCTCTGTCTGTTTCCCATCACATAATAGTACCTGTGAAAGTCGAGTGATGGGCACGATCAGTAAAATACTACTCTGAATTCACAAATTAATTTTCTTTGACAGAGGAAAAAAAAACAAAAAAAAACATGCATGTAGCTTATTTAATGTTAAAATTGTGTGGGTAAATAAATGAAACTGAATCTAAAGTATTAAATTATAAGATAAAATTGTGACGTTTGCTCCTAAATCCAGCAGAAAAAGTGGATTATTAAAGAGAGAGCAAGTTCATCAGACAGTCACTGCACTACTACTGAACA
>JAOUQW010029154.1:0-10044 GCA_028565825.1 Olivaichthys viedmensis | reverse complement strand
AGAATAAGTCTGTAATGTAATGAAACGTGGAGAAGGTGAAAGGGGTGTGCAGACTTTCCGGCTTGACTGTATATGGAAACAAAGAGAAAACTAACCTACCTTGTAATGTACTGCTGGATGCAGTCAAAGCTGCCCTGAGGGTTATCCCTCCCAACATTCGACAAATAGAATGTAAACGTTCGCAGTTCATTTGCATTCTCGGACTGGGGTATTGAGATTTTCTGTTGGCAGATAAGACATGATGGTCGTCATAAGCAAGAACACACACTAACAACAGAGTTTAGATTAACTGCTCCACTGGGTAATTTGGGCATGTTCAATTGGTCTCAATTTCTCCCATTGGTGCTTTTATTTTCCCAAAAGTTTCCTATGGTTAACTGCTGGGTTAATTCAAGATAGATTTATAGCCCAGATGAACAGGTGGTGGGTCAGTGGGTAGACTGACAAGCTGTGTGTACTTAGACACATTGGGGCAGTGAAGTGAACATTGCGTCACTGCCCACCCCACCCACGGACACAATCTTGCACAACACACACAATGCTGACATGCTATCGAGCCAGGCTCCATTTACCCAAGGCTCCTCACTCATGCGGCCTGCAGGTGGACAACTATAAATAAGCAGTGTGTCTCAGCTTTATGCTGCATGCCGAAAGGCTCACTGCTCTTCGCTGCCTTAAACACGTCTACTTAAGCCATGGACTTGTAGGACCTGTGATATTCCACTCGCAAATCACTAAAATGTTACAGCATAAAGAACAGAGCCAAAATAATTTTCTGCATCACGCTGAGCAACAGGCCTCCAATTTCTCTTTTTCCAAAACAGTTGAAAGCTAAATTTTCAAAAGTTAGACAATGCATGCAAGGGTGCATCCCCACAAATTCTGCAGAAATGCTCTTGAGGGAAGAAATGTGTCACAAAGACCATGTGAAACTGAAGATGATCAAGGGAATGAAAAGTGGGGCTGCAACTTATTCAGCAATTGACAAAGATCGTGTTTAATTAAATGTTTCATCAGGTTGACTTCACAACTACTAGATTGGCATTTATTGCACCAGGAACTGTTCTCTACTTTTATGAAGTACAGCCAGCCTTTAGACCTCAGTGAAATATTCACACTCTCCCTTTTTGTCACACACTCTGTGGATCTCCAGGAATCCTCCACAAACTACCACTCCCCCTTCCCAGGCAACCAGCTCAAGCTCCCTGGCATTCTAATCACACTCAGCTGGGTCTCATTATCCACGCACCTAACTGTATAAAAACCCTTCAGTTCAGTTTGTTTATTGCATGTTTGCTCCTCGTAGCTGCATTTCTGAGCCTTCTTTGTCCGTTACGATATCACGTATATGACTTTGATCTGTTTTCTCCAGTTTTTGCCCTTTAGTACTGACGTTGTGTTTTGATTGCTCTTCGGGTTTCTTTTCATCGGTGCCCATTTTTTCACTTTTGCCTCGTAATTCGGATTGTCTGCTTTTCGGCTTGTTCTTTTAATGAAGCCCCCACTGTCCTGTCAAGTTTGATCATTTTCACTCTGCAAGCATCAAGGAGCCAGTCAAACTTGGAAGTCGTTTGACATTTTTCCCCTTTTCTTTATTTTTTTTAAAATTAGTTCTTATAATTCTAAAAAGTATCAAAAATTGCCACCAAATTTTGTGAGACTGTTCGGTACTCTGCAATACCGAAATGCTTCGGTCGGTGCCTTTAGGGTACCTCGTCATGCAACACTTGGCAGAGGTGTAGTCTGAGCAATCTTTCAACCTTTCTCAATGATGTGACACTGCTAACTAATCGATACAGAATGCTTATCATAATTATTTTTTTTTTAATGAGTTTTTTTTTTTTGTTGAGAAGAATGTAGTTTGGGATGTAGCACAAGTATTCAAGACTCTAAGGATGTAAACATCTGCTGATGTTATCATCGTGTCATCAGTATTACAGAACAAATCAACGTGACGGTCACAGTTACCCTGTACTAGATTTAACCTCATTTTAGCAAAGAGATGGGCAAGTCAATGCGACAGCTGACAGTGTAGCTCCCCATCTAACCATTTGGCTGGAAGAAGGCACTGTAACTGCAGCAGGTTATAAAGGAGGATAAAGAAGGTCACACCAGAAAAAGGTGTCGGAGAACAGTAGGTAGCTAGGTTTGCAAACAATAATTCATGACTGTGACTTACTATTACAGGCTTTCCAGGGTCACTAGCAGCACATGTTTTAAAGTGTTTTCTCTCCCCTGACTCAATAATACTATTTTTTCATTTTTAAATAAAACAAACAAACAAACAAACTGCAGTAACAAAACATACTGCAGCTTTAAGAAATGTTCTGTTACTAGCATAATTTACAAAAAAAGTTGGGGATTGGCCTTAGACACGAGTGACGCACCGTGATGTTAATACACATCTTTGTACTTGTCTATCTGACACACACGTTTGTCAACCCAAACTAGTGAGGGAACACCGAAAACCAGCAGGGCTCCAGAATAACTTTTTTCAGAACAGTCCCGAAACTTTGGGCAGCCGTCCAGAAGTGAAAATTGGCCGTCCCTAATAGTTTACAATAACCCAGCCGTGCAATTGGAAACAGCTGCACGCCGGTCTCAAGCCCGGATAAATGGGGAGGGGTGGAGAAAGCAATGGCAAACTACTCCACTATCTTGCCGAAATACTTCATGGATCACAACGATGAATATGCCAAGTGGCGTGGAGAACGAGGATCCATAAAGTGACCGAGAGTCGGCTGCGACTGAACGGATAATCATCATCATCAATAGTTTACAATAAGGTACTCTTATCACACTGCTGTTATATACATCACAGAACTTATCACGGCTTCAATCATACTCAATCACTTATGTCTTCTCTATAGAAATGAATACACAACAGGACTATGAGCCTAAAATGATTGCTACTTGGGATATTTTTTAAAGGCTAATATAGCCACACATTGCACATATCAAGTAACTTAGAAAAAAATGAGCAAAGTCAATCTAATTTTCGCCTTGACCAATTAAACATTTACGTCAGCATTCACTTAAGTGTTCATTTAAGAATTCTCCACTTCAAATGTGAGGAAAAGTATTAAATAGAAGAGTTTTTACACAGAGAACACAACATTGTATTATTATTTCACTCAACGCTGTCCCAGTTACACAGAGATGCACTGTATGGAATACTGACGCCATATAATGATGAGCCAGTGGGACGGCTTTTTTACATTTTCTTTAAAACTATTGGTCCAAATTCTACGAAATGCATTTTGCTTGCTAGGTAGATTTTACATTAACCCAAACAATCATTACAGCCTGTATGAAATCGGGGATTTCAGTAATATCCACTGAAAGGCAAAAAATGCCAGAGTAGTGTGCGGAATACCGTTCTCCTTTGTTATTTTTTTTTAAACGACCATTTTATGATGTCTTAAATACACTACTTTCGTCTTTAAAGTTGCTCTAACTTGTACGAAGTAGCCTGCTCCATTCCTTTGGTTTTGAACGTGTTGTTACTGCTGCACACACTCACTTTACACACGGTTATTCCAACTAGGTTTCACGAAAGGAGGGTTAGCTTAACCAGATGTTAGGAATTTGATTGGATTTAACAATTGATACCGATCCACTAAAATATGCCTTGAACGGCTCTGATACCGATTAATATGCAACGTGTAGGCCACTTATACTGTTATATGACATGAATAATCATTAGTAGCCTACTCATAGAAAGCATAACTGGTAGAAGAGCTGAGAGAGCACTCCATCACCAGCCAAGTTAACAGACTGTTAGCTAGCTAATCTAGTCTCAACACACGCTGACAGTAGTTTATTTTAAGATGTACACAGCTTAACGTTAATAGTGTACTTTTGTTCACATTTGTTACTTAATCAACATTTAATTCGACTGCTTGGAAAACTGACGTCCACTTCGGGTCTGTTTAAAAACCGCAGCACCGCCGATAGCAACCGAGTGACGCAGTGTTCACGCACAGTTTACCGTTGCCATGGGAATCGGAGGAGACCGTGATGCTTGAAGCTACACAATTAATTGACACCGCGATCAACCAACCACAGTTTTAAAGTAACCACTTTTTCTGCAAACGCAATCTAACAGTTTTAACCGTTACTTTATATATTTTACAGAGATTAAGTGTTAACGCACGCAACATTATTGTCCCAAAACAGATTTTACATCGTCCCTGGAACGACGGAATGGCATTAATCTCTGCAGGGCCGGATCGGGGGGCGGCGTGGCTCGAGCTTCCTCCTGTCCACTCTATTCGCTCTACTTACAAATGAAATAAATGAAAAAAATTCCGTGCCGCCTTCGGCTTGGCCAATCATAAAAATGCTCTGTTAAATAGATTTTTCTCTTTTTTGATTGGTTGGTTGTGCAATACAAAGTCTTGAGATGTAAGAGAGCTCACTGTCGCTTCTCTATGAGTCTCACTCATCCCTGATCTAGTACACAACCTGTAACTGACTGTAGTGAAACCACGAACTGCTTTGTAGACATACTTGCTTATCTGATTTATTTGACTAATTTTCCAATTAATTGCTTTAATTTACATTTGGCTATTGTTCTTTTTGTATTGTGTGAGGAAAGAGAAACAGCCAGGTTCTTTGCGACGAACACGAAGGAAGCTGCTGCTAGCGTGTACCACGTTAGCTAGCTTTTTTGCATAGGGTCAAGGGTTGGGCTGCTTACCTTGTGTTCGGTATATTAGTTTTTAATAATGCACCGATTTCTGATCCCCAAGTCTCGCGGTCCATCCGTAGCTAATTTGGGCGTATCTGTGGCGCACGTCACGTCTGTCCCCGGTCCTAAACACCAAGTTGCTACCTCGTCGGTGTCGTCTGCACTACCCTGTCCCCTGAGTAAACGTCATACCACGACGCAGCAAGCGCATGTTGCATTTAACCCCAGCTGGTATCGCTCAAGGCCGCGGTTGGAATATTCTGTTCAGCTACTTGTTTCTTTCCCATGTCGGAAATTTGAATCAATAAATGACAAGGACATTGTTTTTACTAGACAGGGATTCACCAATTGGAAAGCCACGCTAGAGAAGTATAAGGGTTTCAATAGGCATGAATCTAGCCAATGCCATTCACACTCTGCAGCCTCAAGGGCAGAAATGAAGCAGAGAGATGCAAGTGGGGAAAATATAGCTTGTCTCTTAGGTCCAAATCAGACAGAAAAAAAATAGGTGTTGTCAAAAGCGTAGGCCAAGTTGTTCAGTTCCTTGCAGTCAATGAGCTTCCTCTTCGTGGAATCGTTGAAAGTCATGATGTCTCAGGGCTTTTTCTGAAGATTTTTTGAATACACTTTAATCAAAAGACCCCACATTCCTGAAAATGCTAACTATAAATCAAAATACATGCTAAATGAGATAATTGACACTTACAAAATTCATATTAGATGAAAATGCAGATTCAGCTGGCTTTTGTATTAAAAGTGATGGTACAAGAGATGGATGCAATGTTGAGAATCTGTCCATGGGATACGGTTTGTATATAATTGTATACCTGAGGAGCATTTAATTGGTATGTTTGACCTCAGTCAATTAGATGCAGAGTACATAAACCAAATTCTTGGACACCTTTCTGATGAAGGTTATAATGCAGAGAACATAAATCAGCCAATGTTATGAGTGGGGTCAGGAGGGCCATGTGCCAAAACATTTCTTGACCGGTCAGGATCTCTCCTTTCATTATTTCACTACCACTGTGCGTCACAAAATTATGATGTCCCACGTCTTAAGAGATTGCTTGAGATTAGGTGGACAAGTCACCATGATGTCACAAAGTGTCTGGTAGATAATAAGGACTGAATACTGAGCATTTTTGACAGAGCTCTCAGAGGACAGTGTTGCAGCCATGGATATATGCACAGAGGCAGCAGGGCTGTTGGTTCAGCTGAGGAAGCATCACTTGTTTGAAATGGGTAAATTCCTTAATTAGGAATTTACCCATTTCAAACAAGTGATGCTTCCTCAGCTCTGCTCTGCTCCTCAGCTCCTGCAGGAGCACAGTATTTTTCCTTCTTACCCCAAATCTTAACCTAGTAGAAAGTTATCGAATTACTTCTGTTTCAGCGCCACATTTTGTGCACGGAGGAGTCCATAAAATGATATCTGAATTTTTAAATATCTCGTTATACTGCCCCCTAACCAAGCTTTAGGAACTACACTCAATTTCATGTTAATCATGACTTCATGATTGACTACAGTCAACCACAGTCCACCTCAAATTACATATTCATGAGCTGTGAAAGTGATTGGCCAGTCAACAGTAGTCAGGTGTACAATTCGAAATGGCGCTCGTTTATAAAATGCTCAGTTTTGGGGTGCAAGAGGTAGTGTGTTCACTTTCTTTATTCTAATCCGGATAGCGAGACGAGACTAAAATGGCTCGATATAACAGTAGATATAAACAGCACGTCAAGAGTCTGAGGTGAACAGTTTACCGCTTTGAAAACGGGGCTCAGCGCAGCTCGGGATTTAGCGACCTTCTGAAGTTAAAAACAGCTTTCCCAACTCTCACTGGTCGCAAAGTGGATGACGGCACGGTAAGTCGTTTAATATTCTGAATATTTTTTAAACAATATTAATAATGAAATTAAACATTTTGACAACAGTTTATTCCGTAAGGTTAGCTAGCTATATAAGCAGGCTAACTAGATAGTTACGTAGCTTCCTGTCAAACACTTTGCATCTAAGAATAACGTTAGCTAACAGCATTTTCTCTGCGTTGCGTCCAGAGCATGTAAACGCCGGGCCAGTGCAATTTTCCCACCCGGGTCGGTGTTTTCTGCCAAATCGAGCCAAAAATATTCTGGTTGAGGACAGTGAGCGGTCAGTCAACACACCTGACCCATTACAAGAGCCAAGGTAAGCCCGTGTGTGCTTTTTCAAATGGGTTTACGGATAGGGGCTTAGTGATTTCGCGGGGGGGAGGAATACATGCAGCTATAAATAGGCAAAAGCAGAGTGTTTCTCAAGATCACCTCCTCGTCGAAAAAAATATGTTCGACTGCATATGATTTGCCATATAATTTTGGTCTTTGGAACACACGTTCGGGCAAGTTCTGATTAGACAGTGCAGCAATATCGGTGCTAAATATTTTTGTAATAGTGCAGTTGACAAAACATACTATTATGTGATCATGAGTTATATTGAGGTATGATAAGTGATCTCCCACCTATTCATGCATTTTCTACATTTATTTTGCAGAATGTCCTGCTGCATTTCCTGTTTCCCAATCCTGCAAGACATGTTTATTGGAAAATGCATTATTTTCAGACATGCGCACACCTTTTTTAATACCATCATGACTTTCTAAAAAATCTCTTCACTCTTCGGGCTCATACATGTAAGATTGGACTGATGTGATGTTATTTCCAGCTTAAATCTACTAACTGGACTGTTGCGTTTGACGTAGCGACTGTCAATCAAGCGGCCCTCATGAATATGCAATACGTTCAGGGACACGCCCACACAGCGGAATGGTAAAAATCGACAGAGAAAAGTGAAACATACAAAACACATTTTTGGGAACATTTTTGCAATGTGGCTTAAATGTATGAATTTGTTTGCCGAAATATTTACTTTTGACAGGATTTAAACAACTGTGCAGGACCTTTAAAGCCTGTTAATGCCATGCTGCAGGGTCACTCTATTTGTGCAGTGCAGGTGAGGTCATTGGTGCATCTCTGCAAGTTTTGAGGGACATTAGACAAGAGGAGTCTTGGGGTCATATTGACATGGCAGCCAATGAACCCACTGCTGCAAAGAGAAAGAGAACAGTGATCAAGCAGCTTGCAGACAACTGTGTTCTCTCCACTGTTGGTCATACTGGATCTGATTCCTCTAGCATGCCCAGCCAGTCATTCAAACGATCTCTTCTAAACATTCTGGATAGCGCCATCAATGAACTTGACATGAGATAAAGTCAAGATTTCTCTTTGGAAAGTTTTATGTCAAGTTGTCTCCTCCCTCAGTCTGGTTCATTCTTAATTTAGACCTGCTGAGTCCCCTACTGCAGCTTGAAGGAACTCAAATGTTGCTAAAGAAATTCCCCATAGGTGTGGATCCATCAACTGTTTGCACACATCTACATGGGTATAAGGATGCATTCCCTGAGCTGCATACACTTATTGGTGTATCCTCAGCAGCATGCACGAGCTCCTTCTCCACTCTGTCACAGGTTTTAACTGCTTTCTGGAGCCTTGAACTAGGCCTTGTAAACGTATGGTTTTAGAGGTAGTGGTGGGGGGTTTACTGGTAGGCTATAAGAAACCAGAGAAAACAGTGGGGATTTTCAAATCTCGTTTCTACCACGGTAGTGAAAGACTACAAAGACAACTGATGCATTTGTCTTAATACATAATTTCTTCCGAAACTGCTGAACATGCCGCCGTGGTTTCCGAACTCCTTAAGGCTGTTTTTTTATTTTATTCATCTTTTGTTTCGATCGGTTTACTTTGTTTTCCTGAATGCGGTGTGCAAAACCCGGAAGTAGTATGCTTCGGTATTGAGTGTCAAGTAAAACTCCTTCAAACACATTTATCAACCACCGAAGTGCAGCGCCAAGCAATGAAAATTTACCCTTTCAGAAATGCAGCCATAATCTTTATTTATTGTGCAGGTCAAGCTTTTCAATTCACACTCACGACTCAGTCATTCATTCAAGCGTGTCGTTCATTTCTGTGGTTTCTCACCATGAGTGAGTAAATATATCGTGCAAATGATCTGCATTGGACCATCAGATTATAATAAACATGCGTTATCACCAGGCCCACCTTTACCCATATAGGCGAACTAGTCAACAGCTGAGGGTAGAACTTTTTTTTAGGGCGGGATTTGTTTTTGCTGCCGCTCCTGCCTTGTTCACTGCCAACCCCATATAGACCAGTACAATATTTGCCACCCCCGCAAATATTTGTAGTTTGGCACACCTTGACACTTTCCTATTAAGCCGCCAATCTTATTTGATATTTCAATAAACTGATAGTTGAACAACCAATGATATCGTCTGTGTGGTTGTTGTATAATAGAGTGGGGTGGGGTGGCCGGTGACTGCTGGAGAATGCGGTTTCTCCAAAATTTAATTAATTAAAAACTATTTACGGACCACAATGAGTCAAGAAAGGTTAAAAATAGACTTGTAGTTATCGCTATCGAACACAAACTGGCATACAACATGAACCTTTTATAAAAAATAAATAAATAAATAAAAGCAATCTTTAGGCCTTCATGGCTGCAAAGGTAGGATATTTTTTTACTAATTTAAATAAACCAGGTTGATTGCGATGCTGTGGGTGTTGTGTCCGTTTAGTAGTCTTATTAGGTACACTCTATATATATATATATATATATAAATAAATAAAAATACTGGGTTAAAAACAACCCAACCTGCGTTGTTTGGCAACCCAGCGCTGGTTAAATATTGGACAGGACAGAACACATGCTGGTTGGTTTATGCCAGGGGTCGTCAAGTGGCGGACCTCGGTCCGGATGCGGACCCAGCAAAGTATTTCAGCGGACCGAATCAAGCACTTGGAAAATAAATAAATAAAATATCGTAGTTATGGCAAATTTTTTATTTATTTTCTAAACATGAACCAATGCAGCTTCTGTTGCTTCTCATCCAATCACATGCATTTATGTAAATTATTTAGCTGCAGACAGCTCATCGGACCAGAGACTATCTACAGGGCTAGAGACATTCGGTCAAGAAGGGAAGAATGTCATAGAATTTTCCCTTTCTGGTGTGAAAGTAACGACATGGCTTCAAAAAAAAAATTTATAATAATAATTTGCACGACAACGTTTAAAGACGAATGTGCAGCGATGTATGCGTTTATTCTTGCCGCGTCAAGTTTAAAACTGATGCGTTTAATATTCAGACTCACTGCATGTATGTATAAAATATGTGCGTATACATACATACAGCGGCAGTTCTGCAGATCTTGAGAGGTCAACGGAGAATGGCCAGACTGGTTCGAGCTGACAGAAAGGCTACGGTAACTCAGATAACCACTCTACAAT